>BJFM01003035.1:5248-15248 GCA_016586285.1 Arothron firmamentum
ACCTAGCCATGTCCTCTCAATAAGGTGGAGCCAAAAATCATTTGGAGCTTCATCAATTTACAGACTCAAACTATTTTCTCAGTCAATAGTCCATCAAGCAGGATTTTTAGTCAACCTCTGATCCTCATTGGGGGGTTAGTTTCCTGCTCCACCTGACCTGCCCCTTCATCAAGATCTACAACCCAACGTGGCCCTTCAGGCTAAATAATTGCCCAGCCCTGTGTTAAGTGGGGAAAGCTTGGTGTGAAACTGCTCAACTATCAGACCTCAAAATGAACTTTCAGAGTGAAAATGATGCCTCCAGAGTAGCCTGAATATCACCAGCGTGCATAGTGTTGTGGAGTCGCTGTGGAACTGTGGAATTCTCCTAAAATAAACTACAAAACTACATAAGTTACTTACTGGCAGCGCTTCCCGATGAAACCCGGAGGACAGGAGCAGGTGTGCACCCCATCAGACTCCACGCAGAGTCCTCCATTCACACAGCTGAACTCCAGACAGTTGTTCACCTCATCTTGGCAGTCTTTGCCGGTGTATCCGGGTTCACAGTCGCACCGGTAGTCCGCCAGCAGGTCTTCACAGGTCCCATAAACACATGGACTGGAAGAACACTCGTTTATCTCCGTCTCACACACTTTGCCCTCCCATCCTGCATGGCAGCTGCAGTTAAACTCGTTAAACTGGTCCTGACACACGCCCAGGTTAAGGCAAGGCTGGGAATCGCAAACCGGACTTCCTCGACATCCGACGGTGGGCTCGTCCCCACCCAGTCTGGAGAACTTGGTCGTCTGAGGAGCATCTGGAACATTTATGAGGGGCAGATAGACTCCGCCCACTCTGACTTCGCCTATACATCCAGTGTATTTCTCTGCCAGCCACATTTTGGTTTCGTTGAGGAAGTTGAGGTGGCCTCCGATACCAAAGCTGTCGCCGACCCTTTGACCGTCCACGGTCAGCCTCCAACGGGAGGAGGCGTGCACAGGACTGACCATGGTCAGCTGGATTTGATGCCATGCTCCGTCCGCGATGACCCTGTCACTTGTGAAGGCCAGCAGCTGCGCATTCTCTCCACTGTCCATTTTGACCAGTAAAGAGGAATTCAGCAGGCCCAGGCAGAAGACCTCGGCCGCGCTGGAGGCCCGCAGGAGAATCCCGTTTGGATCGCGTGTGCGTATCGCCATGGTGATGTTGGTGACGGGGCTCAGCAAAGAGCTGTTGGCCACAAACTCAAGAGCATTGTCCTGAAACATGGCCTCAGTTAAACCTGTGGAAGTAAAAGAAGTTCTGAGGTGAAGGCAGAAGGAAAAATCACTTTTGTGTGTTCCAGTGCTGAGTTGGTTGGTACAGGAACAGACCATAACAGGAAGGAAACAGACAGAGGTGCTTTAACTCGGTGGGTGTATTCCTCCTCCCTGTGGAGGCCTCAGCTACAGTTACATCGCACCAGAAGTGTTGGAGCTGACTCTTCTCTAGAGGAAAAGCCAGGTTTGTGCATTTCAGATGGTCCCAGTTCAACCTTTGAGGTTGAGCTGACACTCAACTGGACTGTTGAGAGGAACTGGAAGGTTTCGCCTCTAATTCGCGCTGCTCGTGTTCTCAGAACTGTCCACTAGAGCTCCAGGAACTTCAATCTGAACAAATGAATGATGAATGAATGAATGATGACTTACACTCATATCCATCAGGCAGATCCACGCAATGAGCTCCATGGAAACACGGGCGGTTAACGCACCACAAACGCGTCTCGCACAGTCGCCCCGAGAAGTCGGCGGGACAGGAGCAGTTGAAGTCATTCCAGGTGATCTGGCACCATCCATTATTTAGACACGGCTCATCCTGCGCACCAACAAACCCAGATGGCTGGATTAGGAGAACATTCCTCTCACCCGGCGTGACCACAGAGCCACCAAGAGGATTGAGACACTAACTTGTGGCTCAGAAGGATTTACAGCCACACGGATACCAGCAGACGTGAGGTCGTACATAAAGGGCAGGTCACAAAGATCCAAGAAGATGTGAGCCCGCCCTCTACACGAGTCTTTACTCTACAACAGGGGTGGGCAATTATTCAGCCTGAAGGGCCACGTTGGGTTCTAGATCTTGATGAAGGGGCCGGCCAGGTGGTGCAGGAAACTAACCCCCCAGTGAGGATCAGAAGTTGACTAAAAATCCTGCTTGATGGACTATTGACTGAGGAAATAGTTTAAAGAGGCTGTAAATAGGTCCAACTAGAGATGAAAACTCCAAATGATGTTTGGCCCCACCTTCTTGAGAGGACATGTTAGCATGCTAGGTGAAGGGGGGGGTCTGAACCTTTTTCTGACCAATCAAGCTGACAACCCTCTGAATTTGGCTTTTGGAGGAATTACTGTGAAGGCTCTGCGGGCCGGAGTAAATAGTTCATCGGGCCACATGTGGCCCCCGGGCCTCAGTTTGCCCACCTCTGCTCTACAAGGTCAAAAACACAGGGGGGGGGGGATCTTTCATTTTACCTTGCAGGAATTATCACTCTGGCATCCCGGGATCACGTTCTCCTCGGCACTCGCCTGGTAGACGTGCACGTCCTCTGGATGATCTCCAATAGTCAGATGCTTATCGTCCAAGCGAATGTCCTGCAGGCAGCCCTTGAAGTTTCCACCCCAGGCGGTCATGCTGTTGCTGGCAGGGAGCCCTCCCACGTACGCTACATCCCCTGCCTCCACACTCACGTTGCCCAAGGCACGATTGTTCCCCGCTTTAGGAAAGATGACATGCCCATATTGTACTTTTATTGCCACTGAGTTGTCGTTGCCGTCGGTGACAGCCTTGACCTCAGAGATCAGCGTCGTGTGCGGGCTGTAAATGGCGACGCTGCCGTTCTTCAGATACAGAGTCAGGTAGGGCGTTCCTTCGCGATGCAGCTGCAGGAGCAGACCGCTGTGCTTGAGGGAACGCATCGAAAAGGAGACGGTGAAGTTCTCTCCATGGCTTTCAGAGATGTGGAAAGCAGCATAGCTGGTGGTGTTCTCGTGGCCAAAGGTCCAAGATGGAAACTCTGGAGGAGGGAGCACAAGTCTGTCAGCATTCACCTGAACATCTGTCTGTCTGAGCTGATTGGCGGTTGGAGTGTTGGAGTGTATTATTATTATTATTATTATTATTATTATTATTATTATTATTATTATTATTATTAGTAGTAGTAGTAGTAGTAGTAGTAGTAGTGGTAGTAGTAGAAGTATTCTTATAACTGTAAGTTAAAAATTGAGAGAAGGTTGAGAGAAGAACCGTCATCATTCATGCGTGTGGTCCAAGATCAAAGCATGTGGGAAAAGCTTTGATCACTCTTTTTATGTGAATTCACTTTCTGGAAAGCATGACTGTCAACCAAAGCCTTCCAGACCTCAGTTTACCTCAGTTCACAGAGATTCACTCGGCTCTCATAAGTATATTTTAGTATATTTTAGGTGCCAAAATTCAGATATTTGAGAAGAAAACTGGAGAATATTATTACACACGCAAATGAATGTGTTGATTTTCTGTTTAAACTTTCTTTTTTCCTTAATTTGCTCAGTAATATTTGTTCCATGATGTATATAAAACAGCCGACATATCAGTAACAGGCTGTGACAATGTTTTTCTTGCTTTTTTATTAATTGTTAACTGGAAATGGTCAAAAATAATTTCCTTTCTCTGGGCTTATTTTTGCTTCATTAATGTCGTTGGATGGCGAAAAACTTTGCCGGGTTTGCAGATGTTTACATCTGTGGGCCTGAATTTAAATTAATGTCAAACCTAGTGAACAATGTAGCTAATTAAGGTTAAAGATGAGGAGAGGAGGAAATGAAGCGGAGGCTCGGGGGCCTTTCAGGTTTCAGTTTGTACCCTCGTTCAGCAGGGTTCAACGGTCTGTAACGTCTTCATCCTGGACTCCCACCCACCCAGAGACACTAAAACTGCCCCCCCTCCTCCCTGTGCTGTTGCCACGGACACCCCCACCGCAAGGAGTTAATGAGCCTTCGGTCTGCTGCCCTCTCAACATTTTGCTGAAGAGCACATTCCTGCCAAACTAAACAAGTCGGGCAGCAACTCTCACCTTTCTCACACTTGTCTCCATAGTAGGGCCGACGGCAGACGCAGCTGGCCCGAACCCACATGTCCACACAATGTCCACGCTGCATGCATGGCTCTTCGCCACACCAGTCTCTTTTGTTGCATCCTAACTCCAAGCCTTGATTCTCTTCCCTGATGAGATCCTGGGGCAGAAGCAACTTATGGTCAACTCTCAGGTCTTCCATGCAGCCAATGAAACTGTTATTGCTCGCTGTGCGAGACAAATACTCCCACGGTGCCCCACCAACATATAGTTGTTGAAAGGAGCTGGGCTGGAGGAAGATCAGGTGGTTGTAGCCTTCGTTCTTCACTTGGCACTCTTCCTCACAGGTGGCGTCTTTGACGGCCAAAATCAGGCTCTCGTCCATGCTCATCGTAACCTGGTGCCATTCTCCATCATTGACTGGACCAGGGTAAGCCACCTGTAGGACCTTTCCCGACTTCACCTTGGCGAGAAGAGAACCTCCCAGCAGCTCCAGGGAGGCGTAACGTTCCGCAGTTCCACGGCTGAACAGGAGCATGTTTGGCAAAGTGCTCCTGAATCGGACTTGCATGTGGAGGCCGTGGACGTGCTCTTTGGCTTCTGGTCCCGTCCTGTTTGCCGGAAGGGGCATTTGCATGTGAACGAAGCCCTCTGAGCTGAAGGAGAAGGTGGTGGAGGTGTTGCAGAGGTCTCCAGCCCAGCCGGGCGAGCACACGCAGCTGTAGCCCTGCTCACCGCTGTCTCTCAGCAAGGGGACGCAACCTGTGCTGTGTTGGCAGCGATGCCGGCGGCATCCCACCAGGCGCACCTCGCAGTCCCTCCCCCCCCAGGGCTCCTCGCCAGGCTCCGGTGCAGGGCAGCGACATGTGTAAAAGTTGGCAGCATCCGTGCATGTGGCGCCGTTTTGGCAGGGATTACTGTCACACTCATTAATATCCAGCTCGCAGTGTGTGCCTGCGGAAGAGGACACGACAGGTTAGACAAAAGTCTCAAGCGGCCAAGCACCATTACCTACTGGAAGGCTGCAAACCAGTGCAAACGTGGCTGCTTTTCTACACACACGTGCATAAAAAGCAGCACCACAGGCTGGGAAGGACTGGAGGAGACACCACCACGATGATTTAAAAGAAAAACACAATAATTACAAGTACTTAGAGCACAGTGGACACAGCTAATGTTCCACGGGCTCCTTCTCTTCCTCGGTGATGTCGCGGTCTGGCAGGAGCAGTCAGCCTTCATTAGGATAGATCAGTGAAGGACTTTACACTTAAGCAAGCTGAATGGCGCCTCAGGACTGCAGCCGTGACCACCAACACGCAAACGTGTTCTCTGTTAGCGTAAGAGGAGGAATGTACCTGTCAACCACCAGGGTCCAGAACAGCAGCAGCAGAACAGAAGCATCCACCTGCCCTCACCCATTCCGATCCACCAGAGCCCCACGCAACTCTCCCTCTGTCCCTCTGTCCCTCGCTCTCTCGCTCTCTCTCTCTCTCTCTCTCTCTCTCTCCTCCCTGCTCTTTCACCTCCACTCCCTGACTCCAGCAGACAGAGGAGTGATTACATGTCAACCCAGCCTGTGTCTATTTCTCCTCTCAGCCTCCCTCCCCTGCATGTCGCCTGTGTCCAGTCAATGCTCTGGCCCTGATCCATCCACCAGTACTCCACCAGCTGCTTCCTGTCAGTGGGACAGGTGGAATGTTCTGCTGCGTCTCCGCCTCCTCTTGTCCATGCGAAGTTACTACAATAATACAGCAGGGGGCGCTATAGCACCTCAGACCTGCTGCAGAACGTTTTGCCGCCGTGTTTATGTATTTATTTACTTATTTAATTATTTGCCACATGGATATGTTTTGGGTCATTGTCATAAAGGCGCCATGTTATAAATTTGTCATGAATTTAATCAAATCTTTAATCTAATTAATCACGTTATTTAAATGTATGCATTCATGTTTTTGTTCTTTTGAAAGCTTAGTTCCGTTTCACCAGCCACAGCCAGACTACTGACAGACCTGCTGGAAAAAGAAATCACTTCAACACAACCTGACAAAGTAAATTAGGAAGTGAAAAAGACGTGGACCAACGCTTTGACCTAAACGTACAGCAGCGGGGACAGAACACAAAGACAAGGACTGCCTACGTTTTGACAAAATACCTTTTTTCATCAGAGTTTAATTAGGCTTCTAATCAGCTTTTAGCTTCGTAATCTCCCCCCACTGGACACATTTCCTTGAAGCCCCTGTTTAATACCCGAGGTGGACCCCTGACATATGGCAGCTTTTATTGGCTTTGTTGTTTTCTGCTATGATCCTCCATATGTCCCCTCGCTGCTGCTGCTGCTGCTGCTGCAGGCGTCACATCGCGTGGCCATGAAGGCAGCGCCTGAGCAGGCTTCGACTTTACAACGTCACGTGTTGCAGGTCGCTTTTGTAAAAGTTGATCCTGGCAGCAGCGCAGCGTTAATTTAGTCTGCACCTTCAGCCTGAGGAAGATTAAAGCTTGACGAAGAAGATTTTGAGGCCTGACACAAATCAGTCAACAGATTGGTGTTATTTATCAAAGAGGAGGGACAGTAATACACACCTAGAGTATAATTGTTTGATTTGACCTACTAAAATGAATCGTTTTCTGCTTTATTGAGAACAAGGCGGTCCTCTCTGGAGAGGAGGTGGAGAAGTTTTGGTTTGTTTTTTAAAAAAAGAGCAATCAGATTTTACTGACACTGAATAGAGAAAGGGCAAACGCAGGATGTGTGTGTTGGTGAGGAAGATGAAGCCCGATGATGAGTTTCTCCCACCTGTGAATCCGTCTGCACACACACACTCGTAAGAGTTGACGCCGTCCTGGCAGCTTCCTCCATGTTGACAGGGAGCAGAGGCGCACTCGTCCACGTTGACGGAGCAGTCGTCTCCTGTGAGAGCAGGTCTCCGTCAGCGTCTTCCTCCCAATCCTTCACAGACAGTTTAGAGGAGGATTTTTTTCTTTCTTACCGGTGAATCCTGCCAAGCAGGAGCAGATGAAACCCGCCGCCGCTTCGTAGCTGAAACTTGTGGCGTTAAGTTGAGGCAACGTCCCGTAAACGAGGACATCCGAGCGCTGGAAACAGCGGCCGCCGTTCTCGCAGGGATTCTGCTCGCACTCGTCCACGTCCACCTGACAGTGGTCTCCCTGGTAACCTGCACGAGTGGCGCAGAGGAGCCTTGAACGGCTTCTACATGAAACCCTGATGGTGTAGCTGCGGTGGAGGGTTCACTCACCGGGCCAACACCGGCAGCTGTAGCGGTTTATCCCCTCCAAACACGTAGCTCCGTGCTGACACGGATTAGAGGCGCATTCAGGAATATCTTCCTGGCAGTGGTCCCCAACGAAGCCCGTGTTCTCGCAGTCACACCAGTAGCTGTAGCAAACACAAACAGGAATGTCCAGGGGTCACTTTAGGGGCATTTTATCTGTCCTCTTCGCCGTTCAAGGAGATCCCCTTCCAGAGTACACAAAAACCAGGTTTTCTTCATTTCACACCTTTGACGTTGCTCCCTCGGCACCTCTCTACGTTATTCTTAGCAGCTCCATCAATGACTCATCCTAAACACTGACGGTAAGTGGATTATCGGAATTACTTCCCTGGTCAACAGTACTGTCATAGCGTTATGACATGAGAAGCCCACAGGGAGCTTCCACGGGACATTTGAGATCGGAAGAGTGTCCCACCTGTTGACCCTGTCGATACACTCGCCCTGGTTCAGACACGGCGTGCTGGCACACTCGTCGATGTTGAGCTCGCAGTCTGGGCCCTGGAAGCCGGCCACGCACTGGCAGGAGTACGCGGCGACGTGGTCTCGGCAGGTGGCGCCGTTCTGACAGGGATGCTCTTCGCACTCATCGATCTCAGTCTGGCAGTTGGTCCCTGGCGGGTGGGGGAGGTCCAGGAGGTGAGACATGGCTAACGATCCGAGCTCTCAGACAAACACCGTCCAGATGTGACATCAGGAATCAGATGGGTCAAGACAAACAAGCTAACCGGTTTCACATCACGAGTCATATCAGATACCATATTTTCCAGACTATAAGTCTCACTTTTTTTCATAGTCTGGCTGGTCCTGCGACTCATACTCAGGTGAGACTTATAGTAAAATATGTTGATTCACACTCACCGACATGACCAAGGAGTAAATATTACCTACAGCCGCGGGAGGGCACTCTAGTCTTGTGACAGCTACGGGTGTGCTACTCCTGTACCACTGTTATTAATTTAAACATTAACGTAAAGACAACTGAGAAAGACTAAACACAAATGCCCCCCAAAGAAAATCCTCTTCACCGAGGATGAAGAATTCAATGATTCAGTGATGTGGAATGAGATGGAGATTTTGGTAAACTTGCTAACCAGTAACTAGCTTGTAGTTGCGAGCTTGTTGTGTTAATTCTGCCTTTCCAGCCTCTCACGTATGTTCTTTACGCTATTGTGTAGCCAAATAACTGTTAATATGTTACGATGTTACGTTATCATACCTGACACCTACTCCGCCTGTTGTGCTATATTCTATTATTATTATTATTATAACTTGCCTTTCTGGATGAAATGTCTGTTCTTGCTCTTGGATTTTGTAAAATGCATTTCTCAAAAAAAAAAAAAAAATCCACCTTATCGTCCAGTGCGACTTTTTTTCTCCTTCATGATGCATTTTTTGTCTGATGCAACTTCTACTCTGGAGCGACTTCTAGTCCGCAAAATACGGTAATTACGGTGATTAGAGTATGTATCGCCCGTGTTTCAGTGGTTTAATGACCTCTTTTATAACCTCTATGTCCATGTTTATGAACTGACTGTGGTTTATCAGTATTTCGCTCTGGAAAAGTAAAGAAAGTAAATACAGTTGAGAGAGGACCTGAGAGAAGCCTGTCCTCCGCCTGTGTCAAAGGCAGGGGTGGGCAATTATTTAGCCTGAAGGGCCACAGTGAGTTTTAGATCTTGATGAAGGGGCCGGCCGGTTGGTGCAGGAAACTAACCCCCCAATGAGGATCAGAGGTTGACTAAAAATCCTGCTTGATGGACGATTCACTAAGGAAATATATATTTTATATAAATATAAGAGCCTGTAAATTGGTCCAACTAGAGATGAATGATGAAGCTCCAAATGATGTTTGGCCCCACCTTCTTGAGAGGACATGTTAGCATGCTAGGTGAAGGGGGGGTCTGAACCTTTTTCTAACCAATCAAGCTGACAACCCTCTGAATTTGGCTTTTGGAGAAATTATTGTGACTTTGTGGGCCAGATTAAATAGTTCAGCGGGCCACATGTGGCCCCCGGTCCTCAGTTTGCCCACCTCTGTGCTAGCATTTCAGGGTTTCCTCATAAAATCTCTGAAAATCCATTTCAAAGCATCGCCAGATTGGATGAATGAGTTACCTGTGAAGCCTGGGGCACATTCGCAGCCGTAGTGATCCATCTCATCCACGCAGGTGCCGTTGTTCTGACAGGGATGGGAGGCGCACTCGTTGATGTCCAAGTCGCAGTGATAGCCTTGAAATCCGGGCACACAGAAGCACTGGTAGCCATTAACGCCGTCCCTGCAAATGGCTCCGTTCTGACAGGGCTCCGACTGGCATTCATCTATGTCCGTCTCACACTTGTCGCCCTGGTAACCGGCGACACACTGACACCAGAACCCGGTGTCAGGGACATCTATACAGGTGCCACCATTCCGACAGGTCTCCTCTGAACATGTGGTGACATTGTCCAGGCAGTCCGGTCCTCCCAGTCCAAGGGGACAGTGGCAGGAGTACCCGTTGGCCCTGTTGACGCAAAGTGAGCGGACGCCATCGCATGGCTTCCTCTGACACTCGTCCACGTCCTCGGTGCAGTTAGAACCGGTGAAACCATCGGGACAGTGGCAGGAGAACTGGTCGGTCCCGGGGACGCTGGTGCAGTT
>BJFM01003036.1:9501-29721 GCA_016586285.1 Arothron firmamentum
AGAGAGGGAGAGAGAGTGAGAGAGCAGGTGGTGGGAGGTATAAAAGTGAGAGAAAGCATAACAGCATCTTAAATCAATAGTTTACATTACGCACCAAGATTCTTGTTCCAAATGTATGCATTGTTTACTAAATCCAATGTATTTTACCTGCTTCCTTTCCGGTGTGATAGAATATTCTCATATTAATGTGCGCAACATTTTCATTTGGGTTTCTTAATTGGAACATTTTTAGTTTGAGGCGCAAACATCGCGCATTATTTCCATACATTCTCTGCTTCAGCCAGCGGCGCAGGTGGCCAGTTCGTGGCTCCGGCGGCTCCTGGCGACCCCAACCGTCCGGTGGATGCATTTAAGGTGGCGCCCCCGCGGCCGAGGTCGGACCGGGAAAGTCGCTTCCAGTTGCGCACAGGATTGGATCCAGTTCTAACTGCAGAAACAGACAAAGCCTTGAAATTCATCAGAAATAACTGGAGTCTCCAGACATTCAAATGAACAAATCTCCATTTTGGAAGAGCGTGTTCCTCAGAAGCCGTTCAGGCTGGGGGCTCCGCACCTTGGCCTGTCTATTTATGGCCTTTTCGCATTGATAGAAATCCCTGTTTTATGTCAGCTCCAGATTGCGGGGGACCGTAAGGGATCAGCGACACCTTGGGCCTGGCAAGTGTTCAGTACACCATTTACAGTGAATAACAGGCTCGACAGAAGTGTCAAATATATGCACACAGCCTTGAGCGCACGGCAACGAGAAGCATCTCTGCTTTAGTTTCTTGCTGTCGTCTGAATCATCAAATGTATTCTTTCTGTCAAAGAGAGCGAGGGAGCCAGAGCCCACTGGAAAATATCTGTGAAGCAGCACAGCTTTGCTGTTCCCTGTAATGTGACCATGAATGGCCGTGTGCCTTCCATCCCTTCCACCCAAGTCATCCAGCGAATGCCAAACTAGGAGCGAATCGAGCCGCCCGCCTGCCCACCGTGGGTGGAAATCTGCTCCTGGCAAACACAAAGGGAACAGAGCTCCCTGCCGAGTCCCCTCAATGCCTCGGTAGCTTCCTCGGGCTGTCTGAGCCTCTCTCTCACACACACACACACACACACGAACACACAAACACAGCAGACCCGCACTCATGAGGGGTGTTTACACCCTCGTGGGGCCACAAGCATGTCAGAAGGAACACGTCTGCCCACTGAAGACATGTTTAGCATGCTAGTTTGAAAGGCCTGGAAGAGAAATCAGCCCGTCTAATCCATCCTCCTTTCTCTCCCTCTGTTTCTTTGTCTCTCTCTCTCTCTCTCGCCATCTGTGTGAAGCATTTCTTGGCAGGTTGGAGTCCAGACAATCACAGTTGTCAGTGGGTGAAAATGATCTCCACTTGCCAAGTGGCTGAGCCCTCACTGAGGAGCGAATATGGGCCACTGGAATGAACATTTCAGTCGAGGCTTCGCTGCTCGCCAGCAGGGACAGCACGCCAGAAACCACCTGGGGGTTCTTTTAAATTTAGTATTATTATTTATTGTTATTTCAAGCGGAAAAGAGCACAAAGTGTTATTTTTCTTGCAAGGAAATTGAACATCCTCAAGCATCATTTTGATTCTTCTTGTTATTTCATGTCAGAAGCTAAAGATCGGAGACGTAGCCGCATGTGCAGCTGAAGCAAAGAAAATCGGACTGATTTTACCCCAAAAGATCCTGATAAATTAATTTTAGTTCATCGGATTATGGAATTTTAGCTGTAAACGCGATTACAATATGATTAATAATTAATGTTGAATGATTTATTCATATTTGGAAACCACAACAGCTCAAAAGAAGTGTTCATTTCCTCTTCTGGTTGGCAAGAAAAAGAGAAAAAGAGTGAGCTGATGTCATCAGAAAAGCTCTGAGAGCTGGAGGCAGCCAGAGCTGCCTGACTGGAGCTTAAATTACCAGTTAGTGTCAGTAAGCGGGGCACCTGCCAGCAGGGGAGGGCTGCTGGAAAGAGTCCAGAGAAGGAGAAGGAGTCTGTGGGCAGATGAAAGCCAGGCACCAGGAGCTCGCTGACGACAGGAGGCCTCCCAAGCTCCCGCAGAAGAGACGAGCGGAGGCAGCAGAAGGCACCATCTGCACGGTTCACCAGGGGACAGCTGGACAGCCGGACAGCCGGACAGCTGGACAATAAGACAGAGAGGAGGAAGAGAACCTGTGGAGAAGCTGTTAACAACCGGGAAGCCATGCACAGAAAAATGCCCCTAAAGCTCCTTAAAACTTAACTTTCATTGAAAATCTTTTTTTTAATTTGCATTTAGATGCCTCCAGGTCTTTTACACTGAACAACAGTTAAGTAGTTTGTTTTAGTTGGTTTAAATTTCCACGATCATCAGCAGAAGAGTTTGAAATAACAGATAAAGAGCAAAGAAACTACCGTCTATCAGCAGCTAAGAAGAATAAAAACAGCTGTGGAAAAAAATACGGATCATTTAAGTTTTACAACCGAAATCTGAACATGGTGAATTTGCAAATAAGCACCTCCAGATGCATCTAAGCTGCTCTGAGGCCTGATCAGACCAGTTTACGGTCAAACGCTGATATCCTCCCCCCATCCTTCAGCTCCAACATGTTTGGATCGGCTTCCTGGGAAGAGGAGGAGGAGGAGGAGGAGGAGCCGCCCAAGGTCACCTTCATCCTCTACTCCACCTGCAGCAGCGGCAGCAGCAGCACAGCAGACGGGGCTGCTGCAGCAGGTGGGGCTTCGGTCTGCAGATGTCCAGAAAGGTCCAGAACGCGAGCGGCTTTAAAGACGAGGCTACAGGGAGAAGAGGAGCCAGGCTCGGAGCTGCGGCGTCCTGTGACAGCCTGGGGGCCGGGAGCCCCCCGGCAGCAGCGTCCTGAGAGGACAGCCGCCACGGGCCTGTCACACGCACGGGCGCGTTCTGGATCACGCATGAATCAGCCCGCTGGGTGCTGAACAATGTTTCCAAGAGAGGACAGTTGACTGGTGCTCTCAGCCCCCGAGGCTGAGCCCAAAGCATATTACACGCTTATTACACACGTGCATTAGCTCGTTAGCTCAGGCTTATATCACCTGCACGCGGTTAACGGCGCTTCCATCAAAGGCAGCGAGGCCCGACGCAGCAGAGGCAGATGCTCGTCCCCCTCCATCCCAAACAGCATGATTCACAGCCCCGTGGAGGAGGTGGGAGTGGAGAGGAGAGGAGAAGAAAGCAGGGAAACGATGAAGAGCGCGCGGGCGTGGGCGGGCAGCGCGGCGGGCACCTGGGATGAGCTCGGTAGGCGGGAAAGCGGGAGGCGAGTGGGGGTGGGGGTGAGATCCTGAGGGCACGGCGGCTCCGTGCGCGCCCGTGGACTCCCAGCACCGGCTCAGCGGCTCCCTCTCGCTCGGAGGAGAGAGGAGGCCGGCAGGAGAGTGACCTACTAAAAACAGCTGACCGCAACCCGCCGGGACGGTTGCTAAAGGAGTTCTCCGCCCAAGTCGTGCCCTAGTTACTGTGGTGGTGAGCACACGTCCTGGCCGGTGCACCAGAGCCGTGGTCAGCAAGTTATCCCGCTTTTGAGCAGCACATCTGGAGGCCCAACCAGTGATTAAAGGTTTCAAGCCAACTTCCTCTGACATTAATAACCTCATTTTACAGCTTTTTCAAGACAGACGGGATTAAAGTAGCTCTAGCATAATTAAGCAGCTTTGCACCATCAAATGTGAGGTTTTACCCTTCTCCGCCCCTCACCTGTAGCTGAAGCTTTACCTCCCTTCTCAGGGTGCGGCCATGCAGCGAGCGTGCATCAGCACAGAGCTTCAGACAGACGCACCTGAAGAGAGGACCGAGACAGCCAGGTTCAGGAGGCCAGGTCGGCCGCTTCCATGGTCTCTGCGAGCCGGCCGGAGGACGGAGCTCCTGCTCTGGCACCACCTGCTTGATCACCACCTTCACACTGAATATGAAGCACTGCCAATCAGAGATCAAAGGACAGCATGAAAGAAAAGTGGAAGCGCCTCCGTTAATGTTCTAATGCATCTTCAAAGATTCCAGCTGTTTAGCGTTGGAATCCATTAATGTTGGAACAGATGGTTGCTGGATCAGACATTATGTTATTAAGACAACAAAAGGCACTTTCAACGCGTGTTTTGGCGACTTATCTAGACGAAGCAGCTGATGTATATCTCAGAAAAGTGCAAAAGCACAAACTAAACGGCTCCAAGCTGATGACGGTGATGTTTGCTTCGGCTAATCAGCAGTCTGAGCAGCACAGGTAGGCGGTTCCACGGCGTCTACATGGTCCAGGGGACATACCAGGCCAGAACGACGCCATGACTGACTCAGATCTGCCCCGGCAGCACTTCTGCTCCTCCTCGCGACCTGCAGCCATTCATTCGCCTCTTCAACGCCTCCCACCACCAGCGCAGGGTCCAACAGACGTCCACACCTACGACACACACACCGTCCTACACACACAGCTCCAAATATTAGGTCGGACAAACAGCGACAGTTTTGAAGGCACTTAAATACCAAACAAGGCCAAAAGGCCCCTGAAGAGCAGTTTTTTTTAGCATCAGAGAGGACGAGAATGACCGGACGGCCATTCCAGGAGGACACTGACCTGCTGTCGAGGTCCAACGAGGACAGCAGCTTGCAAGAGAGCAGGAGGAAGCCTCATCTGGACGGAGGTTGGGCCCTGAAGCTGAAGCTGGAGCTACACAACACAGGTTACAGCCTGCCGCCATTAAAAGAACTAAAAATCCCACTTTAATTAGAGCAGCAACAGGTTTCTGTCCACTCTGGCCTCCGTTAGTTTAAGAAAAACGTCCTTAATAAAACAACCACACAGAATTTAAGTGTAAAATGGACTTTATCACATTCACATTGCAATAAATCTGTTTGATAACTTTATATGATACATGAGGGGGTACACGTTCCTTCAGTACATTGTGACTCGCTGCTCTGTACACACACACACACACACACACACACACACACACACACACACACACGCACGCACACACGCGCACACATTTACACAACAGTAAATACTGTTCAAATAGAGAAATGCTTGTAAGAGCAAACTTGCGGAGGAAAGAAACCGGCGCCCCGTGATGCATTTCAACGCTACAAGACTGCTGATGTGTAGTGGTAAAAAAGGGAATTTTCCCTTCAACCAGCCTGCGAGATCCCGAGTCCATATAGCAGGGTGTGCTGCTGGCTGGTGAGAACAGGCTCCACTGTCTTATTAAAAAAAAACAAAAAACAAAACCTTGTTCACAGAAAAATAAAACCCAGAAAATTCTGAAATAAAAAAACAACAAAAAAACACTTTTCTAAGTACTGAATTCCATCCAATATGGACCTAAAGGAAAATAATGTAAAGAAATACAACAACAAACATCCAAGGTGTCAGATATTTATAGTGAGACACCAAGAACGGTTAAAAAAAAACAGAAACGCGTGAGCCTCATTTGAAGAACACATCCTTTCTTATTGACATTAAAAATCTGGAGTGTACAGAACAATAGTAGCTATTTGTGATCTTCTATCTACACTTGAATTGACCCGCCAGCTCTGCTGACCTGCAGAGCGGACGGGCCCGGCGCCTCTTCATCAGAATAAAAATAAGTGGAGTTCTTAGTAACAATTATCTCACCTATAATTCTCTAAAGCTATATGAGGGGGGAAAAAAATACAATAATGCATTCAATGTAGATGTTCAGGTGGCCAACCACTCTTTTTTCACATCCTCTCTGTCTCACACACACACACACACACACACACACACACACACGTCCACACCGCACTAAAACCAGAGGCATTTCATATAAAAGACATTTCTAGTGGTTAACCACAGAGGAGCTGACAGACGGGTGGAAACGAGCAGCAGCAGGCCCACTCGCCATGAGTGGGCACCATCAGTTAGCTCCTGCAGCACATCCAGCGCTCTTCTTCAGCACGTCGCTCTCCTCAGCCAAGGTCTCTCAGCCGAGCTGCTGCTGCGTCCCGCCCAGGCTGGGCAGGAGGGCTCAGAAGCACCCCAGCGTTCCAGGAGCTCCTCTGATTTAGCTCTTTATTCTCCATCGCTGGTTCGCTCTTGATGGAGAGGCTACTCAAAGCTCTTTAAAGGCTTCTGGTAAAGGAAATCTGCAGCAGGCGAGCCTCGGTGCTGGTTTCAGACCTCCAAACTGAAGAGGACGAGTCCGATCTGCGACCGTCCGCCCGACTAGCTCCTGTTCATGTTAGCGGCTGAGAAAAATCTGAAATAAATAGTAGAAATATAATCTGTCCTTCCTCTAATTCTGTGGATTGTTTTAGATTTTCTTTCTTCTACTTCAAAGTTCTAAAACATTGGTAAAAATTAAAATATCTTCCCAAAGGACTCCGTGCAAAGCTGGAGGAACCCCGCAAGAAGAATCCGTGACCAGACCCAGAAGACACTCCGACTGGGTGGGACTCAGCATCCAACCTTCTGAGAGTTTATCCTCCTGGTTGGATGAGACGCTCCCCTCCCGTGAGAAAGCAGGTGTGTGTGTGTCCTCCTTCAGGGATCCAGCTAACATTTATGTGCTCAGACAGTGTTTTCATGGCCTCCCTGGTTGGCAAAACGTTCCCGTAAAATAGACCGTAAAATCCAGGAGTGCAGCAGCGTCTCTCTCCCTCCATCCATCCCTCCCTCCATCCATCCATCCATCCTCTCAGTCCTCACATCAGT
Organism: Arothron firmamentum; assembly: GCA_016586285.1. NCBI lineage: Eukaryota > Metazoa > Chordata > Actinopteri > Tetraodontiformes > Tetraodontidae > Arothron > Arothron firmamentum. The sequence continues at coordinate 16,190 of BJFM01003036.1, forward strand.
GCCGTTTAATCAAGCACAAATCTGTTCAGCCAGTCCTGAACTCAGCTGCATCAGCACTCGGCGTCCACGCTGTGGACGGTGACGGCGGCCTGCAGGTGGTGTGTGTGCAGGGGGTGGTGGTGTGTATGCGTGTGTCTGTAGGGGTGAAACTTGTGGCTGAGCAACGCCGCCGTCTGAGGGGGCGTGTCCAGGTCCAGGTCGTCGTCGTGGTTTCCCACGTCGACCCCGGCCGAGAGCGGGTCGTTGTTTCCGGGCGGATTCTCACTGTCCTCCTGCGGACTCATGGTGCTGTAACCTGGACACAGAACACACACACACACACACACACACACACACACACACACACACACACACACACACACACACACACACACACACACACACACACACACACACACACAGCATGACAGGGTTAACAGAGTTCGGTCCTGATTCCAACAAAATTATCCACCTCTGGTCTGGGAACATTTGAGAGAAAAGGTTAATAAAAAGGTCAAACACAGATAAATACCCTCACAAAGTGTGTGTGTGTGTGTGTGTGTGTGTGTGTGTGTGTGTGTGTGTGTGTGTGTGTGTGTGTGTGTGTGTAAGCTGCTTAAAAACATCATTTGGATTTACTTCACCAGTGTAAATTGGTGAAAAAGCAAGGTTAGCTTAGCCGCAGGGCGCCGAATCTTCCTGAGCAGCTTGAACATACATTTAGCCTGAGGAGATGGAAACAGGAGCCAACATGGCCGCCTGGATACACTGAGAAACGGAGCAGTGGGAAGTCAGCACGAAGCTTTCCAGGAAAATGGGATTACTGGGTCGGAGGGAAACAACAGATTGACCTTCCACAGATCCATATTTAATGTCGCTGACGACAGGAAGCCTCACATTTATACTGCACTCCGGACCTTCCTGGAGAGGATGATTGCTGAGTGGCTGCAACAGAGCCAGAGAATGTTGGAGGAAAAGGTTTTCTCTTTGTTGCCGTCATCTACAGCCTCTAAAACAAGCAGGGACTCCGTCCATTAACGACGGTGAACCACATTAGCTAACGCTCCATTCATCTGCAACGCACATTTGATCCGCTCAGGGTCCCAACGTTCACCAAAGCTCGTGCACACGCGCACCGTACTGCCACAACCGCCTTCCAGGCCTTCACAGCTTCAGCGTGCCTGCTTTGACGGCGTCTAGATCCTCCTTTTAAAAGCGCGTCGGAGAACCGACGGCGGCTGCTGGAGAACAAAAGCTTTTCTTTTCATTTTTTTTATCACGACTGCATCCAACAGCTCTGTCACACGTCTTTCTCCTCTGCATAACACGCAGCTGTCAAGCGCTCCGTCCAGCCTCAGCCCACTCTGCGCTCGCCCGTTACGCAACACTTACTGGAAGCACTCACTGCCAGGAAGTGGGGTGATGCGGTATGTAGGCGGTAAAAGCCTGCGTGGATGAAAGCCTCCGTCCGCGCTTCAGACTTTAAGCTCCACAAACAGGAGCGAGAGCTACAGACGGGCCAAAACCAAGAGCCCGAGACGCGATAGGACGACGCAGGAAGTGGAAAAAAACCGACAAAAACGACACACAAGAGTTCATCTGTCAGAGAGGAAGACGGTGGTGGATTTGATGAACTCCTCATGGTCAGGAGGACAGGTCCTACCGTGGTCGCTCTCTGTCCCGGACCGTCCCCAGTACCGCCGCCTCCGCTCGGGCGTGTGGGTGTGCCGCTCAATCACCGCCGCAATGAAGCGGGTGTTGCTGACTGGAAGTGGAGGGAAAAGAGCGGCGTCAGCGGCCGCTCAGCTGACAGGCTGCTGTTTAACGGCAGCCGTACTCACTGATTCCTCGGTCCTCGTGGCTGTCCTCGTCCCGGTCGTCTCTCTCGTTATCCAGGTTTGACATTCGCACTGACATTTCTGCAGCAGCGCGGCGTTAATGGGAACAAAAGGGCCACCGTCATGAGAAACACCGAAGCTTAATGTTACAAAAACAGCTTTTCTCTCACACACTCACACACACGCACACACACGCATCATGTTTTCAGTCACTTATCCTCCATCATCTATTTCAAATTGTTCAATGAAAATGTCTCCAGCCTTTAAACAGTCTGTCATGTAGAAGTTCACATTATGCTAATTGTTCTACTTCAGGACTGTCTGACATTTGGAGAAAGTGAGTGAACTTTAACACCAGCAGGGTTTCTTTTTCTTTTCGCGGGTAAGTATTAAGTGAAAGAGGACGTTTCTACACCCATCTTGATGGATCTGATCACAGCTGCTGATTTCTTTGAACACAACATCTAATGTTGTCATTTTATTGCAGAGTGCTGTTTTTAATGGGCATTTTTGGCTAAAAACATCGCCCTTATGTTAAAAAGTAAAGACTTGGGCATGATCGTTTGCATTGGTGACGTGACACACACGGCCCGGGTCAGACCCACCCTGCGCTGCCAGCGGCGACATGTGCTGGTGGGATCTCCTGTGAATCTGGTGTCTGTACGCGTAAACAGCCAGCACCAACACCATGATGCATCCCATGATGCCTCCTGCCACTGGACCCACGGGGGCGCTCTTGATCATGTTTAAAGATGCTACCTCCTCGTCTGGAAAGCAGACAGAGAGCAGAGAGGAGGGCGAGAGTCATTTAAAGGACGATATCCAAGAGAGGAAGCTCCGCTCCTCCTGATCCTAACTGACTTCCTCCTCCTGGGATGGAGCTCACTCACCCATGAGTCCAAGGCCGTCTGCATAGGGACTCTTCGCACCAACGATGCCCCCGAAACACTCTTTCTGCAGCGCACAATATGGCTTGTCCAGATGAGTCTTGCCGTCGCTGTCAACTGTGCACCACTCGCAGTCCAACACGCCGAAACAGTCGCTGGAACACAGGAGTGTGAGATTACTGAAGAGAATACATTTAAAAGATTCTTAATGACTAAATAAACCAAAACTGAAATTATTTCATTGTTTCAAAATGAAACAATTTAAAGTCTAATTTTATGTAATCCCACATTTCAGCGCACTATTGACAGTTACGTCGTACTGCCACTGGGTGGCGCTGTTTCACGCGTGTGTTCATCATGCTTATTCCAAATCATGATAAATCTGCATTATTGTGGAGAATATGTATGAATTAAGTACAGTTTAAATGAATTTGTGATTTACAGTATTTTATGATGCCTATTTTCGGTCTGCTACTTTAATTGTCATTATTCTTCCAACTATTTCACCTGAAACGTGCTGAAACCGATACTGAAACGGCTATTAGTTGTTACTACCTGCTGGTGAATCTCTGGCTGCAGCGAGTATTGATACACTGGGGCAGCGTGTCCTGCAGAGTGGGATCGATCACATTTAGACTGATGGGCTCCTGGTGAACTTCACAGCTTGGATTTCTGCAGCAAACACAACATGGAAGCAGAAACCATCACTTCAAATGCAGAGACTGGCGCTGTGGTAGAGGTCTGACAGGGAGGCAGCTGATGCAGGCTGCAGGTCAACGATCACTGGGGATCCAACCAAATAAAAATGTATGAGCCGAAAGCATAAAAATCACTTGATTTAAAGTTTATTCATGCCACTAAGCAGTGCATACAGATGTGGTGTAGACCTGCACCGACCTGTTCTCAGCGCTGGTGAGGTTGCCGGTACACTCATTGACCTCCAGGGGGCACTCACACGGGCACTCACACTCATTCTGCTCCATTCTGAGGAAGAGAAAAACAGAACAGTTCATCTGAAAAGTGTTCCCTCAGATAGTTTCTGCAAATATTTCTAAGAAAAAAACAGAAACTTAAAAAAAATGTGCAAAAAATGTTATAAATTCTGAACGCAAGCGTTTCATTAGCCGAGCCTCTGCTAGATATGGAATGATCTATGACAGTTAATACGCTGTGGCATCTGACTTAAATATGGGACAGACACAAACAGAGACTCTATTGTGAGGCTGAGAGAAAAACCTGTGACAGTTGAGACACAGTCGGTCCACAGTGCTGCAGGCGCAGAAAGCCAGAGAGTCACACGTCTCGTTGACGATGCCAGCAAAGGCGTTTGTGCCGGGAATACGGGTGAGTCGATATTTAGAACAATGGCTCCCATGAACCAGGTTGGTTAGGTCCCCCTAACAGAGAAACATACAGCCTCAGCTAAACATTTGGACGTTTAAAAGAAATTAGATGAACACCTTGACAACTATGGAACAAGACATGTGACTTTAAGATAACAATATATGCCTTTTATCCCCAGTTTTATTTTTATTTAAGGAATGATGTAGACAAAAACATGTTAAAAAAACACTTTTGGATTTTACTACTTCAAAATTTAAACTGCAAAGTCTAGAATGAGCCATCTTGTAATTTAACGTTGCAACACCTACGGTGTCCACAAGATGGCAGCGTTACGCCGCCAAAGAGTCCTATATTCTTTGACAGCCGTCACTGAAAAGTGCCTGAAAGTGCGCAGACATTTGTTGTCCTCTCACCATTATGCTGGTGTTAAACTTGTAGAAACGCTGCACGGTGCGATCGCTGAAGCTGTTGCACAGGTTCTTCTTTACAAAGTTGGGATGGTTCAGGATGTCATTGGCCACCAGCGGCTCCTGTCAACAAAATAAAAACAGAGGACATTTAAGATAAAGAAAAGATGGAAAAATATGAGCATTAAAAAGAAATCGTAAAGTGTAAGTATTCAACTGAGACAGTAGCATTTAATCATTTACCTTGTGTGTGATGTGCTGTTGCTCAGCAGGGGCGTGACCTTTGGGGTCAATGAGGGTGGGGTGAGCCACCAGGTACCCTCTGTCCTCCATTATGAAGCATCTGGAAAATGCATTAATTAATTAAAATTAAAATCAAGATTGCAAAGCTATGACATGAACTGATACCAACTTTAAAAGGGTTTTTTTTCATTTGATAAAGGATTTGAGCTGATTTACACCATTTGGGGTCTTATTTATCTATAAATTTCAGTCTTTGTTTTCACAATTATAAATTTAAAATTCTACAATATATTTAGAATTATATAATATAGTTTTATCAAACTGTAGCCAGCTGAAGTTTGCTTCCTTCTCCTTTTTTCAACCTTTTTTAAAACCATATTGCGAAACAGAGCTCCTTTTATGGGGCTAATCCTGATTTATATGGCTGCTGAATGCCAACAGAGAGCAGGAGGAGAGAAAGAGGGGGAGAATTTGGAACTATGAGAGAAGAGGGAGGACAAAAGATGGAGGGGGGCATAGAGCTGGGGAAGGTATGTGGACTGAGACAACAACAGCACCACATCCCCAGCTGGAATGCTGTGATAATCAGCTTATCTCTTCTCCCCTCTTTCCCTTTTTTCTTCTCATCACTCTGAAAGTTTAGTTCCTCTTCAGCAAAACCCTTTTTAAAGCCAAAAGAATCAAAAAACAGAAACTGATAACAGGGAGATGGAATGATCCACAGAAGAGACGCAGACCAGCCAGATCCTCCCCGTTCGTACCTTATCTTGTTGCCCTTGTCCTGGTTGCAGATAGGCAGCAGATCCAGCAGAACTTTGTAAAAGTAGCGCAGAGTGAAGTCGATACCCATCACTGCCACAGCGTAACCAGGAGCCATCTGTGAGCTGCAGACACGGAGAGAAATGTCACCTGTTGGAGGGAAAAACCTGACCTTTCCTGATCATTTGCTTCCAACTGCTCTGCTCTAGGCCGAGCTAGCATTAGCATTCAGCTACAACAGCCAGTCAAAGCAGAAACACAACTGAACCATCACACAGCACTAATCTTTCCATCAAACACTCATACACCATGTTTATGTTCTACACTTACGTGCACCACAGCCAACAGGCCTGTTTTATCTTTTCCTGCAGTGTTTTGGCAATAATCTGCATTTTAATCTCACAGAAGCATCAACAGCCTCATCACAGCTGGAGTTACGCACTTCTGATAGCCTCTGAATCAAACAGGCTGCAAAACATTCCAGCCAAAACACAAAGGTGCGACAGCCAAGAGGAGAAGGAAGTGGTTGGAGAGGCTCCCTCGGGGCTGCTTTGAAACACTTTGAGATAAACCGAAGCCAGATTAGACTCAGGGACACCCAGCACTTCTGACTCAACCCTGAAGCCAAAAAAAGGTCAACCTGCTACTTCGGCTTACTTCTAATTATCTCACATCTTAAGAGATCACATGTTCTGCCAACATGCCCTCCAGGCTGGTAAAATAAATAAGAGAATACTCTCATGTGAAGCGCCATTCGATAAAGCCTCATTTATGTAACAGTGAGGTTGAGCAACACCTAGTCTGAACTCTGGAGCCACATAATTTATATACTGATCAGTTCTTTTCCTCCCTCCTTACTCCCACAGGAATTAGACATGCAGGCTTCGACATCGAGCCTCCGACTGATCTGTTTGGAGCTGAAAAGAGTTTCCAACCGTAGCCAAAAAAAAAAAAAAAGAAAGAAAACGCCTCAGATGTGAGGCCAGAGGGACTGCAGTTTTAGGTTTACTTCCCAGTTTGTTCTTAGTGTTTGATCAAGCAGCCATGTGCTGATGTGTAACAAAATATGCACCCAATTTAGCTGAGAAAAACAGCCAGAAGCAGAACTTGTAATAATCTCTAATCTTTGCTAGCATAAGGCGCTATAAGCTGTAATATAAAGCTAGACCCCGCACACGCGCTGAACCGAGCCCTCACCTGGAGGCGTGGATGGTGTGACTGATGGTGACGACGTAACCTGCCCCGCCCACATCCAGGTACGGCCCCGTGAAGGTGATGAGGCCGGGGTTCGCCACAGCGTGCTGGTACCTACGAGAGTTCCGCACACCAGTCAGGCCATCAACCCGGCGGCCAACATCTGAAGGCCACCTTTAACCCCAAAATCTTCTCATGCCACCACACACACGCTCACACACCCTGGCGGCTCCTGGCCCCCCCCCCCCTCGGCCCTCGCCAGCCTCACCATTGTCTCCGGGTCGGGTCGAAGGCTTTGTCCATCAGCGATCCTGGGTAAATCCGCAGCACCCCGCTGGGCGTTGCTATGTAACGGCGCACAATGTAGCAGTTGAGGCTACTCATTTCCATTAGTGTCATCCACTCATCCGTGACATGACTGGTCGCCATAACCTCGTTCCTGACAGAAGACTGCAGAGAGCCGGGGAGGAAGAGCGAGAGAAGAGGAAGGTGGGAAAGCAGGAAGCGGGAGGCAGAGAAAAGGAGAGGTGGATGATGAATTAAGAATGCGATCCCCATTAAAAAAAAAGCCTTTCCAGAAAAACCACAACTTAAACTCAGCACAGACTGATGCATCTGATGAGGATGAAAATGATTAAGCTCATTCATCAAGTGTTCATGGAAAAAAGGGAGCTGGTGAAAGAGGGAAAGAGGAGCACAAACATCCCATCCCTCAGCCTCAAACCAGCGAGGAGGTCACGGAGGGGGTCTTTCAGTGCAGCCTGGGAATTAAGCTCTACACCCCCCAAGGAGAGGAATGTACACAGGCTGCCAAAAACACGCCAAGGTTGGTCCACTTCTTAAAGATGCAGTCCAGAGTTTCAACTCAAAAGCGATTTTTCATTCAAACAGTTTGAGCTGAAATGGAAACCTTCTTTCTTTCTTCATTCTCTTTTCATCATTCCAACCCGCCTGAACGTTAACGCCAGCGGGTCTTTGTCCGCGCTGCTACCTTGAGTCCTGGGTTGGCGATGAGCCGGGTGTTGTCGCTCAGGTAGGCGGTGTAGTGCTCCACCATCCGCTTCGTCTCCGGCTGACTCAGGTGCTCGTACGGAGAGGAGAAACTGCCGGCCGCCAGCATCACCGTGGGCGACTCTGGGAGGAGAAGGGGAAACGGTGGAGAGTCAAACACACCGGGTCAGGTGTGCAGGGTGGGCCCGGTGAGGCTCGCCGCCGCCGCCGCCTTACCGACGGTGGCGAGCTGTTTGAAGTGCAGGCAGGAGCTGGGCTGCCCCAGCAGGTCTAAGCGGTGGTAGAGCAGCTTGGAGCTGGGAGCCGTGTTCAGGTTCTTCAGCTGCTTCACCGGGATCTCCGGCTGCACGTACACGATGCACAGGACGAACGACGTGTCCTGAACCTGAGGGGACAGAAACACGGCTGAGTGGAACCCTGGCTCACGCCGTTATTCAAAATATGGCGTCACCGAGGCGAACGAAAGGATCCTGCAACATTAAGGCTGCGGCAGTAGATTCCGACACAAAAGAGTGTCATTTCTACACTCCAGTCCTGGTTTGGTGGTTTTGGAGCCATCAAAAGTCCTCTTTCAAGGACAGTTGGTATGTTTTGGTTCTGGCTCTGGAGGGTTGAGCAGCTCAACGGGTGTCAGACGCGACACGCGTGACCTCACGCCCTCACTGAGGAGAAAGACTAAATGTCAGCGTCTTTTGAGGGAGACAGAAACCGCCTGAAGTAAGTGTGATATTTTCCCTCCTGCCAAATATCCAAATGTCAGCAGGCAAACAAAGGTCTGCTGCGCCGATTCTGCTGCCATTTTCCCCCTCAAAAACAGGAAACCTCTCGGCCTGAGAGACGGAACAGACGCGGGAGCGTTGGGGAGAGGAGGACCTGCACCCGTTTCTAATCGGCGGCGCGGCGGCGTGGAAGCGCTGACAGGGAAAGTCCGGCGGGCAGGTTCTGCAGGTGCCGGCAGATGCAGGGTAACCTGATGTCGCCTGTCCCAGACCGGACGCAGACGCAGACCGACACCTACCAGCTTCCAGGCGTAGCTGACGTTGTAGGCGTCTTTGCTGACATCCCTGAGTCTGTTGGTGTGCCAGGACAGAGAGGAGTTGACCGGAACAGTGATGATTTGACTTCCCAGAGGGAGGCTGGAAGAATGACGGCCATGAAAACCACACCGTTAAACACAGACTAGCAGCTCTATTTGTTTAGTGCCAGAGGTGCTCGCTGGTTCCTACCCGAGGATGTTCTGCCTGACAGCAGGGAACCCTGGGATGTTCTCGTAGTGGATGATGTCGGTGTGCAGAGGGGGCTCCGTCATCAGGTAAGGCCGGGTCAGCGATGGGTGCATTAAGGTGTAACCTGGGAAGAAAATTCAGTCAGTCATCGTTCCTCAAAAAATAATAAGTAAAGTATAACAGCAGGAAAGCTTTAACTTAGTTTGCCTTTACTCATTAGTAATTATTTTCATGCAGACAGAAGATGAAGTTGTCATATGACTTATAAAATGTCCCACAACCTTTGAATGCAGCACCTTAAAAGGCCTTCAAAAAACCCTGATTTGAATCCATGAATTTCTGTCTGCGGTCAGAAAACCAAGCTGACGCGTAGTGGGATCACACCTTTGATGCTGCTCATTATGACACTCCTGAAGTTCCACATTGAGACGTCAGAACGCCTCTGTAAGTCTGCTTTATAGGGGCTTCTGGGTGCACTGGAGCGCTGTGCAGTCATAAACACGGTTCTAACAGAAGCATATTCATTTACGGAGGAATAAAAATACCCTCTTGGCACAGGATTCAACTGTAATCTGTTCTGAAAGAAGCTAAACTAAAGACAGCAGATATTTTTACCAGTCTGAATAAAGTCAGTGTGCTTTGTCCGTCCCACTATCGTAACGATGAATCAGACAAGGCAACTCTGTGCACACAGAAGCTGCCTAATACGCTCAGTTAAACACATAAAAGCTTTTTAAATGCTGAACGGTGAAACCTAACCTGCCAACTGAGCAACGTGCAAAAGCGCCTCCAGTTCACACGTCTTAGTTCCAGGGTCTGAACGGCGCTTGTTGGTGGACTATTTACATAATGATATTTATCTACACGCTACCTGGCAGCAGACAATTCCAATTCCAGCTAATAACTGTAATTGGACTCCTTCAATGTCAATCTTTACCAGGATGCAGAGCTCATGATCCCGGAGGAGCCGTAACTTTTAATTTGGTGGCTTTTTACTGCAAAACAAACATTTTTATGAGCAAAAAAAAAAAAAGAAAAAAAAGAAAGAAGCCCATTGAAACTTGTGGCAAAGGAGCACATGCATGTAAATACAGCCAAGAACCAGTCTGTCCGCAGTTGCCGCTCTGCTCCACTCGTTCACCTCAAACCATCCTGCAAACTTCTGAAAGTCTTGTTCCAGCTTGTTTACGACAGATTTGGTTTAATGTTGCGCTGCCTCCCGGGCACCGAGACGACACACAACAGATGCAAAAAGCCCCGTCTGGTTGTTGTGGTGTTTGCTGACTGTTAGTTGATGTTTTCTGTTTGGTTTTTTTTGTCTGCTATTTTTAGCTAAACCCCCCCCTCTGGGGTCAGTCAGTTCAGATTCGTGTTGGCTGGCCTCCAGATCTCTCCATTAATGCACACGGTGCCAGAACCTGCTGCTCAGCGCATTCTTCTGACGCCTGTTTGTTCTCTTTAGCTTCCACTGCAGATGTATTCAGACAAAAAGGCTGCTCGTGGTTCCATATTTAGTTGTGCAGCTGTAACAACTGTAACTGGAGCCAAGCGCAAGTTGGAAAAGACTTTGCGCTCTTCTGCACGGTGATATCAGCCCCTGCAGGAATTGGCACCTGTTTCGCAGCCAGGAATGCGGGAGAATTCCCCTTCTGCCCCTCGGATGCTGCAGGGCTGCGCTCTCTCTCTCTCTCTCTCTCTCTCTCTCTCTCTGCGTGACTCACCTTTGTTGTCGATGAGGAACGTGTACGAAGCCAGCGAGTCCTGGTAATACGTGACGTCCTCCAAAATGTAAGCGAGGTTGACGTCCACGCCGACCACGCCCAGCAGCAGGTTGCCAAAGTAACACGGCCGGCTCACGGTCATGATGAAGCCTGGAGTCAGAGCCAGGACAGAGCATTTGGATTCACCCGAATCCACCAAACTGGGGAAAGCAGCGATTGGGCTGATGTTAGCAGGATCCGGCGCTCACCGTCACCCATGGGGTCAGTGTAAGGCAGGCTGAAGCGGACCAGGTCGATCATGCGGTTGGGCAGGTTGATGTAAAAGCGTCCCACCGTCGTCTCCAGGTTGCTGAGCTGGTTCAGCACCATCATGCCTCCCTTCACCACAGGCATCACGGACGCCCCCGCCGAACCCGACGGGGACGCCACAGACGAGCAGTCTCTGTCCGACGAGCGGTCCACCCCGTATTTCACCGAATTCTGCTCGGCCAGATCCCTCAGGAAGGCCAGCTCCTTCAGGCCGGTGACCCCCTCTGGAGGTGGACGGGGAGAAATTAAAATGAAGACATTCCTGAGTTTTAACGAGCAACATTGTTGGTTTTCTTAAACTGGTTCTGTGAAAGTCCTGCTGAACTACAGAAAAGAGGCTGAAATAGTGGAAAGAACACAAAAAAAGATGCAAAGAGCCTACAACTTTGAGGGTTTTTTTTCTACCTGGAGCTGAATTTATCGATCATGAATCAAACATTACACTCTAAACGCATCACGGACTTCTGGCGGCAGCAGCAGATATCTCCAAAGCCCGTGACTTTGGAGGTCGTGACTCATAATCCCGCCTCGTTATAACTTTTATCAGCACAATCCCATTGATCCGCCAAAGACAGGCGTCATCTGGCAAAGGTCAGGGGGTCAAAACAAATAAATCCTTCGTCGCATCAAAGAAAATATGCAGCTGAGACGTTAATGCGCGTTTGCACGCCAGATAAGGTCACCCGGAGGAGAAGGGATAACCGCAGCTGTCACCTGGAGCATTTGGCGTCTGACCATCTTCAGGAGAGGATGGAAGCGGAGGACGGCTGCCTGGATTACAGCACCAGCGCCCTTTTAAAGCTAAAGCTCTGCTCCGCTCGTCGGCTCGCTGTGCGGCCGGACGCGGCGTCACGGGTGGCAATGTCAAACGCTGACAAAGGACACATTCCGCTGACAGCACTGCTTCCTGTCTTATTAACGCAGGAGCAAAGATCCTGAAGGGAGCGAGATGATGGATGGAAAACCAGGCGGAATAGTACATATGCCAAGAATATAGGCCAATTTATATACACACACACACGCACGCGCGCACGCACGCACGCACACACACACACTCAGCTGTATGCAACAGCTTCAGAAACAAAACAAATGTTTTTATGGATATGCCATGTAAATAACCTCAAAGGGTGATAGATTTCTGCATCCTTTTCATCATGAAGCTCTTTTAAACAGCCAAGGTCCTCTGTCAGTCTCACACACGTACACACACACACACACACACACACACACACACACACACACACACACACACACACACACACACACACACACACACACACACACACACACACACACACACACACTCGCGAGGGGAAAGCAGCCTTTGAAGTTGCGCTTTCTCGGCTTTTAGATGTACCTCATTTCCATTTTCAGACACAAAAAAATAATTTGTATTAATGGTGGACTAATGCATGTGCAGCAGAGTGAGTGTGTGTGTGTGTGTGTGTGTGTGTGCGTGCGCGGGTGTGTGTGTGTGTAGGAGGTTAAAGATGCAGATATATGGACAAGGACAATAAAAAAAACCTTTGAGGTTTCTGAGCACCTCTCTGACCCAAAGCCACGATGGAAATGAGCTGAGCGAACGAGGGAGGAAAACAACCAAAACCGGTCCAGCGTCATGGACCATTGTCATTTTTAAATTCAACCGCTCATTAGACGGGGGGACGCATACACGCGAGGGGGGGGATGTACCGTTCATGAGGGCGTAGGTGAGGATCATGACAGAGTTGTTGAGGTGTCGGTTCTCCTCTCGGACCACGCTGAGCGTCGCTCTCTTCTCCTGCTCTGACGACTCTCTGGAGGTGACGCCCGACGACAGGTAGATGATCACCATGTCTGTGGCTGAAAGACACAAACGCTCCCGGTCACTGCTCATCAGGAGGACACTGGGGGTGTGTGGGGGGCATGCTCAGGACGTCCTTACTGGCGCTCTGTTTGGACAGGCTGCTGGTGTTGCGCAGCAGCTGGAAGGCCTTCTGGAAACCGGCGGCGTGCTGCGTGGCGCCGTCAGAGGCCTTGATGCCGGAGACGAAGGTGCTCATCTTCCTCTTGGTCTCGCTGGTGGCTGGGGAGAGCAGGCTCCTGTAGCACTGGTCCAGAGAACAGGAGCGGACCGCGTCTGCCACCGACAGAACGGAGATCTGCAGGAGGAGGAGGAGGAGGAGGAGGAGGAGGAATGGCGTCACATTCAGCATGATGGAGGTGGAGTAAAGCTCCCCCCCGGCAAACCTTGTCGTGCTCGTCTATGGCGTTGAGGATGATCAGAGCCGAGTCTCGGGCGATCTGGAGCTGGGTGTCGGTCACAGACGCTCCGTGATCCACCATCACCACGATGTGTTTGGACTGGGGACGCACCGCTGACACGTACACAGGCCTGCGGGCGAAACCCGACCCGACCCGGCCCAGGATTGAAAAAAAGCAACCAAAAAACCAGCGTCAACACATTCTTACAGCGTTTCACGCGAGTCAACGTGCGTTTAACGATGAAGAGTCACGGTGAAAAAAGTCTGCAGCTCTGCCTCAGCCATTTTGCCTTTTGTGTTTCATGCTAACCTTTTTTCTGGCTTTTCTCTTCACTCGGCTCCACTTCTCCTCAGAGACCCCCCCCCCCTCC
>BJFM01003040.1:8115-22136 GCA_016586285.1 Arothron firmamentum
TGAAAAAAAAAAAAAAAACCCTTCCTGATTTAATTCAACACAGGATCTGCGACGTTTAAACATCTCAGCTCGCAGAGGAGCCCACGGCTGGAGCCTTATCGCTTAAAGTGCTACGAGTCAATCCCATTCAACGACGCAAACGGATTGAAAGAAAAAAGCCTAAATTTCCAGTTGTCCATGATTGAGTCCTGGGTTTTAGCGACTTTGTGCAACATTGAAGAGAGCATCTGTTCCGACAGATTAATACCGTTCTTCATCCCGTTTATCCACAATCAACACAACCAGATTACAGAAATGCTGATCGAATCGACCTGCAGGGAGAATAAAGGAGGACAAAAACACAACAAAGAAGGACAAAAACACCACAAGCAGGATGTGCTTAGATTTGATCATCTGTCGTGTGACACTGCACAGCCTGCCTCTGCACGCTGGGGACCAGCTTTGCTCTCCCCCAGAACCTAACCCACTTTCGCTTTGGCTGCATTTCCATACCAGAAGCCTGACCTCAGCAACCCCCCCCCCCCCCCCCCCCCCCCCCCCCCCCCCCCCCCCCCCCATCCTCCTCTGACAGATCTGGTCGATCAGATCATCAGAATTGTTACCTGCTAAAAGTCAGATTCCCGTGCAGTTTTCTTCCCCTCCTGCTGTAACTCTGTGCTTGACCCGCTCAGTCTGCGGGTCAAGCTGCTCCCTGTTCCCATTTTAAATCACCCCCCCCCGAGCCGGTAAGTCACCACAAGGCCGCCGCTGGCGTGGAGCTGCAGGCCGAAGGCCAGCCGACCCCGCTGTCAGTCAGGCTGATTGGTTCTGGGCTACGCCCGGCGTAACGCTGTCCAATCACGCCGGGTTCAGTACCGGAGACGCAGCCAAGGAGTCCAGAGTGGGATCAGGAAGCAGAGGAGGTTTAACCAGTTGGAGTGAAGGCAGCCTTTAGTGGTCTCACTGGGTTCCTGCCACATTTGTTAAAAAAAAAAAAAAAAAAGCCAAAACAGGATCAATGGCAAAGAAACATCAAAGACAACATCGTGACAGAGGCTTTGATTTAGGCAGCGGTCTCTAACTCTGAGATTCTGAGGTCAAAGTGGCGTGAACGGACTCGCAAAAGGACTCATCATGGTAAACATGATTTGGCACGCACACACAACCACCCACACACACACACACACACTGATGTTCCCAAATATTGTGACACTCGTCAATATTTGGATTTGCTGCCTGAATAATATGACCTGCCTTCCACGCTTCATCCTTCATAGCTCGCTCATTTTCTGTCATGCATATATCTAGGTCTGCTGCACTTTGTTTTACACACACACACACACACACACACACACACACACACACGCACGCACGCATGCACAGACTCAGGAATGAGACTGTAAGCACACAGAGCTCCCAGGTGAGTAAACAGACTGTTGTTGTACTTTGGAGCGCTGAATCTGAGTTTGGCTCTACGGTCAGAAGCAACCAGACATCTGAACAACAGCAAGATGGCCAGAGTGTGTTTCCTGGCTCTCACTGCTGGTTTACTGCTGGAGGCGTTCGGGCTGCTCGCGGAGGAAACCACAGGTAATCAACACGCTGGGAGGGAGTGGATGTAGGGGGCAGTGAAAGGTCAGGGGTATGGAAATATACAGAGCAACGTGGTCGGATAGCTGAACATCGGTTTGGACTTGAACTCTGAACCCGAAGAACGCAATCGAAAATACTCATAAATACAGAACCGGGCCTGTGATTTAACCTCAATCCTGTTCGAACGACATCAACGATTCTGAACTGTTTTCTCTTCTTCTTCAGGAGGTGCTTTCGTGTCCCAGCAGGCAGCAAACATGGTGCTGCTCCGTCAGCGGCGCTACAACAGCGGCCATCTTGAAGAACTTCAAAAGGACAACCTGGAGCGGGAGTGCAAGGAGGAGCAGTGCACGATGGAGGAGGCCAGGGAGGTCTTTGAGGACGATGAAAAAACTGTAGGTTGTGTTTGCACAAAACACACACACACACGCAGACCTGTACAAATGCTCATTTCCGGCTGGTTGTGGCTTTCAGGCGGAGTTCTGGGTGGGCTACATCGGTAAGTTCTCACGTGAGCTCTCGTCTTTCTCTGAAAACTTCTCCTTGAACGGTTGACGTTCTTGTGCAGACGGTGATCAGTGTGTGCCCCCACCCTGTCAGAATGAAGGTGTGTGTAAAGACGGAGTGAATTCATACGTATGCTGGTGCAAGCCGGAATTCAGCGGCAGGAACTGTGAGATCGGTGAGCTTCGGGACCAAAACACACATTTGTAGTCCAATACGGGACGTGTGACTATTGCTGCTTTTCTTTCCCAGAGGTGTCCAAGCAGTGTTCCACCAACAACGGTGGATGTTCCCATTTCTGTGTGATGCAGAAGGATATCAGTGTGTGTCACTGTGCAATTGGGTACCAGCTGGGGCCGGACAAGAGGTCCTGCGAGCCAACAGGTGAAGCAGCAGCGTTAAACCCCCAGCAGGGGGCCCGGGGGAGATCAGATCGCGGGCAAAAAATGTCGGAACTGAAGGAGAATTTGATCTTTTCGGTGTAAAAATGACCCTTTCCCCCCTCAGAACAGTTCAGCTGCGGTCGCATCAACATGTCCACCTCGTCCAAATCCAGCGTGCGGCGCCGTTCGCTGACACAAGAGGTGGAAGCTAATCGCACCTTCCGCAGCCTCCTGCCGGACGACCCCAGCGAGAACGCGACAGACCTGTACGATTACTACGATTACGCCAGCGTGAACGACTCGGGGCCGCTGGACGCTCCTGGGATGGACGTGCGCTCAGTGAGGAATGAGGACGCGCGCAACCTGACTGAAGCTTTCCCTGAGGGAGAGGTCCCTTACTGGGCCTTTCCCACGCTCCCCACCATTACGGAAAAAGGAAACACCAATCAGAGGATTGTGGGGGGTGATCAGGCCCTTCCTGGAGAGATCCCGTGGCAGGTACAGAAGAATGAAACTGGGGAAGCAATTTATTCCCCTTTCACTGTTTGCTTGTCTTCTGTGTGCGCTCAGGTGACCCTGATGTCCCACTCGGTGGTCCTGCAGAGGGCGGAGCCCTTCTGTGGAGGATCCCTGCTCAGCGACTTGTGGGTCATCACCGCCGCCCATTGTCTGGTGAACGAAATCATCGCTAAAAAGGGATTCTTCGTCCGAGTCGGTGAGAAAGCTATTTTCACGCTGATCGACCTTCACTCGTACCTCCGAAACGCAGCAGCCAGCAGGGGCTGTTTTGAAGCCTCCTCCTTCTTTGTTGGTGCCTTTGAGGAAGCTGACATTTGGGTCAGCTCTCCAGAGCGTTTCCACCATCGGTTGCTGTTTTGAGACCAGGCCAAGAATACAGACCTCAGCAAACATGGGTGTTGCTGTGAGGAGTCTGTCACTTTGATTGATGCTCGAACCTCTCATGTGTGATTCTTAAATGAGGAAATTCACAGTTGTGTTTCTTTAGATTCGATATATTTTGCTGGATTTGAGAACATGGAGATCCCTAACGTCCTCAGATTTCTTTGTGGCGTCCAAGGAGGTCATGCATGGATTCTGTTTGCCAATAGGGGAAGATAAAAGGTCAAAAATATGTGTCAAGGCGACACTAATGGTGGCTTCATTGCAGAGAACCTGAACATTCACACTTCAGCATCACGGAGCACAACAGCCGTGATGGGTCCACACCTTCTGCGGGTTTTCTGCAGCTCGAGCATCATTTACCACAGGATGTCAAACAAAACACAGTCGACCTGATTACATCCGAATTCATCTCTGCAGGTGAACATGATGTGAGCAAGCCTGAAGGTCCGGAGCGAGACCACCAGGTGGCGGAGCAGCACATCCACTTCATGTACGACTACAATAAGTCTCCCTACAACCACGACATCGCCCTACTGAAGCTGCACAAGCCCGTGGAGCTGTCCAACCAGCGCCGTCCCATCTGCCTGGGCCCCAAAGATTTCACTGAGACCCTCCTGAGGGAGTCCGCCACATCTCTGGTCAGCGGCTGGGGCCGGATCAAGTTCCAGGGCCTCGAGGCCACCAAGCTCCAGAAGTTGGAGGTACCGTACGTGGACCGCACCCGCTGTAAACAGAGCAGCCGGGAACAGATCACACGCTTTATGTTCTGTGCGGGGTACCGGGACATAGCAAAAGATTCATGTCAGGGGGACAGCGGGGGGCCGCACGCCACCAAATACAAAGACACTTGGTTCCTGACGGGCATCGTTAGCTGGGGGGAGGAGTGTGCCAGGGATGGCAGGTATGGCGTCTACACCAGAGTGTCGCGATACTACCCGTGGATCAGGCAGACAACAGGCCTGCAGATGAACTGAGAAATGCAGCTTTAGCAGTTGGCTGCCAACATTTGCATAAAAATCACAGTTTTTTTTGGAAAAAACAAATACTGGCCTTAAAGGTACTGAATGTAAATACGCTACATTCCACCAGCGCAAGAACACATAAAGAATAAATCTCTGTGCTCTAACTGTGCTTTAATTTCAGAAAAAATATACATTCATACATGTGTGAAGGGGTTAAAACCATGAACCAAATCAACAAATACTGACGCTAGAGTAAAAATGCTGCTGAGTTCAATTAATTAGCTTATTCACACAATGCTGCAATTATTATATAGTGACAACGTAATACTCTTCATTCATAAAAAAAAGAAAGACCTAAAGCATTTAAATTGCCTTCCAGAGTCTAAAATTCAATTCACAATTAGCACAAATACTGTAGTGATCGGCAGTGAATTTCTGTTTTAAAACCACAACAGTTAAGATTATATTTAGATACTATTTGACAGTTTTAACCAACATCGGCCCTCAGGTCTTCCAGCTGTGGTAGAAAAAGCCGTGGAAGCAGAATTAAACAATGGCAGGAGCAGCGGTGGGTTTCTGCAGCAGTAGCTGCGCCACACTGTGCTTCTCATCAGATTGAAAGAGTGGCAATGAATGAATTCTCTTCTAACACATTGTTAATGATTGAAACCAACAACAGCCAGTGGGGACGGGTCCGTTTCCACGAGTTAATCCTGCAGAGAGTTCATCCACAGAGCTCAGGGACTCAGATTCCACCCTTCACAGCAAAAGAAGAGCCGGCGCTAATAACATCACTAAAAAAAACCTCCCCGCCAGGGACCATGTGCAGGGCCAAGCCCGAACCAGAGGCATCAGTTATTTTGACATGTTATTACTGTAATTACAGCTGTTCTTCTCCTCCCATGTGCACACACCCCTTAGCAAAAACACAGCGCAGCAGAAACAAGAGAAGTATTGCTGCTATGAACAAGAAGAGCAGTAATATGTTGACTCAGTATTGCTGTTATGTGCACAACCCTGCTGTCACCACACTGGCTACTGTAGGAAAGAAAGGCTTTAGAGGGCTATTTGGCACATGAGAAGGCATGATATGTTGAGCACATGTAATGATTTCATCAGATAATAGTGGAAGGATTAAGAAAATAGTCTGTGAGGTCTGTGTGCTTCTCGTGATCTGTGGTCCGTTTTCCAGCTCGCAGCCGTCTGAAGTAAAAGTGTTCTGAATCGGAGGGTTAAAATAACCTGTGTCTCAATCTGAACAGTGTGTCGGCACGGTCAGGGCCCCTCAGCAGGTTTCTCCCAAAATCCTGTGCAGGTCCTCAGACATCACACGCCCCTCTTCTCCTCGGCTGATGTTCCTCACCATCCTGCAGACACCACAGACCCAGACGCGTTACAAAAATACAACTTGCAGCCTAACTGAATTGCTAACGCAGCGTTGGTCTTTACCACATTCCTGACAGTTCCTCCTGTAGCAGCTGAATGACATCGCCACAGTTAAAAATGATGTCATCTGCGCTGGCCATGCTGCTCTCCACCATGACTCTGTACCTGCCCGCCACCTGGAAACAAAGCAACCGGAGAGCGCGATCCACCATCGGGCTCCGTAGCGAAAACAGTAGGTAGCATTTCTCTCCCCTCCTTTTGGGGCCACAGTGGGCGATGGAACTCTCACCAGTGGGGCAGGCTGGTCGTCCTCGTCGGAGTCCGATATGTTGGAGAAGTCGGTGGCTGCGCCCCAGTCCTCCAGACCCTCACAGATCGCAACTGAGTGGGCAGGAACAGGCCAAGCTGCAGACAAAAAGCCTGCTGAGGCCACCAAATGCTGCAACACTGCATTTTTAGCACAAATAATCCATATTGCAACATTATCTAAAAAAAATATATACATTTTTTAAAAAGTAATTAAAGGGAACGTTTGGATTATGCAAACTTTGCTGTCAGGAACTCACTACGTCGAGGTGAATGCACGACAGGGTCGGAGTGGGCGGGGCTAGAGTGTATGGACTCCTCCTCTCTGTACCTGTGGGCGTGGCTTGTTGCCATGGAGCTGTGAGGGACAGGGAGACACGCTGAGCAGCCTCCCACCGATGCTGCACCCCAAGACACGCACATCTCTGATGCACTAGCACACATCGCCATGGGAACACGACAAGAACCGCAGAACAGACGACAACAACAACAACAACAACAACAACAACAACCACGCCGTCACAAAACGAGCTGGTCCACAGTCGGTAAATTCACACAGCGCCCCCTTAAGGTCATGTATTTCTGGTTTGCGATCATAGCCGAAATATATGGATGGGTAGATAAAACACTCAGAGGTAAATCATCATCATTTACCCATCTGGTGAGGAAAGAAAAAACACTCATCATTCTAACATTCTTCTATCGCTCCGTCATTTTTGATTTTTGAGGATGACTCTTTGCTTTCAGGACATCCTTTACACTTTTGCTAACATGCTATCAGTGAACATTAATGTCACCATAAAACACTGATTGATGAAGTCCTTGAGAACGAGCAGCCAAGACAGCGGCAGTCACGAAAATCTTAGTTAATTTGGAAGAAATCTCTGCAGTCTGTAACACTTGTCTCCCCCTTCAGGCACGGAGGGTAACTCTACAAACATTGCCAAGCCTTTTAAAAAGCCTGTTTTGATTAATATCAGTTTTCAGGGCCATGAAATTCTTTTAAACATTCTGCACACCCTGATGCTTTGCCATAAAAACAGGGCAGGGTTACATATTTATTATCATTCTATCATCAATTGCAGCTGGGAAAGTCATGCAGATATAGTCACCTGTCAGAGAGGGGGTGGTCTGATAGAGGGGGAGCCTCATCTGTGGACACAGACGTCACACTCATCAAATAAGGAAAATGAAAAAAAAAAAAAGAGTTGGATATAATGACAAATTCAGAGGTTTACAGAAAAAAAAAATTCTTGTCACCTTGTTGCAGTTTCAGCTGGTTTGCGAGAATTTTCCGAATCTCTGTCAGCCAGGTGACTTTGACCTCCACTGTGGGGGCCTGGACAAGACAGAGGGGACACACACGCAGGACAGGACAGGACAGGACACCAAGGGGTAAGCTAACGAGCTAAGAGGGAAAAAAACAACAACAAAAACACAATGAATACCTGACCAAATACCTGAACTATGTACACCACTTCTCTGCCGCTGTACCAGATTTCAAACTTCCTCACATCTCCTTTCACATTTTCGGTGACTCCCACTGCGCTCAGCTGCGTTGAGACACATTCAATCACAATCTGCAACCTGGATCAGTGTTTTAGCTGAGCAGGTAGCCTCTATAAAGGATGAGGTATTTACTCTGAGGCAGGATTTGAAGCTGTAGAACGGCGTTCTCTCAGGATTGTCTTCATCTCTGCGTTTGCAGAAGAGCATGGCGTGCTCGTACAGGAAGAGATGCCTCTGCATGGGCTTGAACCTGGCCATCTCCTTCATCCGTACCGCTGCTCTCTTATGGCTGATCCACACGCTGAAGCCTCCCTGTAGAACCACCCGGCCCAGCTGGCTGAGGTCTCCCTGAAACAGACGAATCATGAGCAGGAAAATACCCAAAATACCCTCAGACTGGCTGGTTCCTCCACAGAGGACTAGGTTATATCCACACCGAGTAGATTTTGAACTACAGTTTCCTGTGAGAACTGCATAAAAAACCCTGAAAACCTGCGGTTTAATGGTTGCTGGTGCATTCAAGTTCCATAAAGAAATGCACAAACTGATGTTGGATGTTGGTCACATGATGCAATAACACTAACCAGAGGCTGAATATGACAAAAAACTGGTCAACTGTCCCTTTAACTGTTATATCCTAAAAACCTTTATTCACACTGCTGCTGCGTGTGAATCAGTGAACGCCAGCGAGCATCCATCCCCTGTGGTGGTCCAGTCTTTGCAGGCCCGGCTCGTATCGACCCAGAGGAGGCCAGACGAAGTGATGAAAACTCTGACTCCGACCTGTCGTCAATCTGGACTCTGCATCTTATTTATTGACCGGCCTGCTTGCTACCTGATATCCGGTGATGGCAATCTGGTGCATGGAGTCGTTGACGGACTTCAGCAGCTCCAGCATGGAGTCCAGAGCCTCCTGGAGTTCACAGCGGTAGCGCTCCTCCGTGCAGTGTTTCAGCAGCTCCTGAACACAAACACACAAATACACACACACACTGTGTTTGCCAGATTTTAAGTGAGAGCTTGCAGAGCTTCAATGTCGTCTGTCTTCATATAACATGGCGCCTTTAGATTAACAGTTTGCTGCTGCGCAGTGCTTTTCTTTTAATGTGTCCATTAAAGTGATTGAGCTCCCCGTCAGGATTCAGTGGGTTTTGTCTCCCGATGGGATGATTCAATAGTGTACACGTTTACACATTAAACAAAGTGTCGTGCACTTGTGCGTGATGTGTCTTCAGGATCACACTTGTGATGTAAAGAACCTTGAGTAGCAGCTGGTACTTGGTCAGACGCTGGACTGGTTTCAGCAGGTAAGAGTCCAGACCGAGCTTGTGTTCTAGCTTCTTCTGGCACTCCTGCAGGAGAGAGAGAGAGAGATAAAGACAGAGAGGGGCGACTGCCGATACACACAGATTACACGTGCACGGAACTGGATGGTGTAAAACAATACCTGAAAGAAGGGCGAATCACAGCACTGCCGCCACAGCAACTCTGAGCGAGGCTTGTTCTGGCAGTAACGCTCGTAAACCTGGAACTTCTCTTTCTGCTCACAAAAATGTACGTTTGGACCGAATCCCATCACTTTACATCATGCATTTCAGGTGGCAGTTAAGGACAACGCTTGTTTTCCTTCTCGTGTCCTTACCCGTTGCAGGAAGCAGGACCCCACCCTCTCGGGCATCTCTAGGCAGCCCTGAAGATCCTGGAGGAAGACCCTGAATGGAGAGTTCCAAAAGGAAATTAAACTAGCATGCAGAGTGACAGACAGGTACAAACAGCTTGTGGTGTGTGTGTGTGTGTGTGTGTGTGTGTGTGTGTGTGTGCCTTGCCTGCTATGGAACTGGTAAATCTCTGGCATGTTGCCAAACAGCAGGTCTTTCTGGCTGTGCAGGGCTGATGGAAGGAGATCAGACATCGAGGGGTCCTCCATTTCTGCCCTGTAGCCCTGGTGAAAGGTTGAGCGGGAGAAAAGGCCACTTGTGCAGTAATAATGACCTATATTTCAGGTTCTCTACCATTAGTGGTTGTTGCTTTAAGGTGGGAACATCTAAGGAGAGCAAATGATCCTCACCAGAAGGACAGAGAGAAGCTCGTCCACGTAGATCCGCTCTGTAGCGATCAGCTCCTTCATGATGTGGCTGAGACAAGACCAGACAACGACCTTTGAGTCAAGGAGAATTGCCCGGCTGTGTCTGTGCATGCCGATCAAGCACACGGAAGCACAGGTCAGGGTTAGAATCCCTACCGTGTGACCTGCTCTGGGTTGTCCTCTGTCTCTGAGTCTGTCTCGGGCGCTGGGCCGTACAGACAGCTACGATTGCCTTGGAAATCGTGCATAACCTCGATCTGCACAGGAGATGATAGATTTAAACAGTAATATTGCATCAGTGGACCCAATTCTGTTTAAAATGTACTTTTATTAGTGTTTTATCTGGATTTAGCATGGAGCTACAACTCACTAAATCAACATAAACTGGTCATAAACTGTTTGTTTGTTTGTTTTTTATGCTTTATCGTTACATCATCGGCCCACATAATCCAGAAATGCACCTTGGGCTGGCAGTTGTTTCTCCTGGCAGCTCTCTTGCCAGGAAGCAGGTCAAAGGAGAACTTGGAGTTCAGGATGTTAAAGTCTGCGCAAATTCAACAAACCCATGACCGATTATTACAGAAGACACACGGAGAAGTGAGGAGAAGTGTGACCTCATACCGTGTTTGGGTGAAAAAAGGGGCGACTTGCAGCGCTGTGACGTCTGATCCAGCTCAGGTCTGGGGGCCACCAGCTGCACCGGCCTTACCTGCACGTCTGCCAGCTTCCTCAGACACTGCTCTCTGTTTCTGATCATCGACTGAACCATGTTCAGTTTCTCACAGACCGCTGAGATTTGCGACTAGAGGCAGAGCAACAAAAAAAAGTCAGCGGATGCCTCCGGCTGCATCGTCTGCGAGGAATGCTGGGAATACCTGCAGCTGTGGCGTGAGGATGGCTTCAAACTCCAGACTCAGGAGGCCCTGGCTGTTTTTAAGAGCAGATGGCGCCCTCTCCTGGTGAATGTTGAGGCTCTGCAGGGCTTCCTGAGCTCCCTCTTTGGTTTGGAACTTGTCGACCATCTGACTCGCCAGAAGGTAAGCGCCTTCGTCACACCAGCGGAGGGCCTGCACACAAACCCAACCGCAGCCAAAAGGACCTGTTTTATATTCGACATTCAAAAGCGTCCCAGCGGCGGTGCGTTTTTTGTTACCCCCTCGAGGCGGCGCAGCAGGTCCCTGGCTCGGGTCAGCGATGCCCGTTTGGCACGTATGGCGGTGGTGATGATGTCACAGAGGTGACGCAGCTCGTTGCAGCGCTGGACGATGAGCGCCAGGGCGTAGTGGTGGTTGGCGGCCAGCTGGTGACCGTGCAGTATCACCATCTGCGCACGAGCCATCTCCTCCTGCTCAACAAAGAGACGCCATCAATCCAGAGGTTTAATCTGACAGATTTAAGTATTTTAAACTAATCCAACAGCTGGACGCAGTGGAATATTTTCTCACCCGAGCTTGTGCGTCCAGCACCTGCAGATCTCTCAGCAGCTGCTCAGTCTGAACCACCGTGGTGCCCACAAACGCAACGGCCTTCTCCTGGTCGCTGAGTCGCTTCAGCACCTCCTCCATCTACGCGTACGCATGGACAGCCGTTGGAGGCCACAGCCGACTAAAACCAGCTCACCTGACTGCAGGCTTTGCCGCCACACCTGCTGGAAACTGATTTCGTACTGAAGCAGCTGCAGGTACTGCTGCAGTTTCAGGTGGTGCTTCTCAAAGAAGCCATCAAACGCCTCCTCCATGTCTCTGAGCTGGCCCAGGAGCCTAAAGGAGGCACGCAACACAGATGTTGACCCACGCCTCCAGCTGAGACGCAGGTTCGGGTGAAATCAGCACCTTTGAACAGTGTCCATGTCTCCTCTTATGTCCCTCTCCTCCGCCGCATCCCTCTTCGAAGCCTTGACGGTTTCCAGGTTGGTCAGCAGCAGGCGACCTTCTTTCAGCACCTTGCGGATATCGTCCTGACGGGCCACAAAGAAAAGTGTCACTGCTACTTAGAACCTACTGCAGCGGGCGGGAGAAGAGGAGATGGGACAGACCTTCATCTGTCGGTATCTGTGGGTGTGCGAGTGCAGCAGGAACTCGATGGCGCTAGCTTCATCTGGAAGCTCCGTGTCAGAGAGTTCTGCACCAAAGCCCTGCAGCACCTGGGCGATCTCCTTCACCGTCACCGCAAAGGTCTCGATGGCCTGTAGGCGAGGATGGGAGGTCTTAGCGCTCGCAGGCAAAGCCTGAGCTGAGGCGCCACAGATGGAGGCTCGCCGGACGTACCGTGCGAAGGACAATCCAGTCGCTCTGGCAATACTCCACTTTCGCCGCAAAGTCTGACGCCAGGTGGTTTTCATCGATGTAACGCAGCAGCTCGCCGACCGAACGCAGCATCACCACCTGCAAAGAGCAGAGGCGCCAGTCAATTTGTCAATTTGTGACATCCAAAGAAAACTGCTTTCAGCGCTTCTCCTTACAGGCATCTTCAGTAAGAAGTCATCCTGACTGAAGCGAAAGCCCAGGTCGGTGCTGGAGGATGGACTGGGGGTGGTGCTCGACAGGCCAGTGGGGCGCAGCACCAAAATCAGATGCAGGTTGCCTGGAAATGAGGTCTGAAAAACCAAACGTAAGTAGATTACACATAACCCTGACTTTAGCAGGTGATAAACTCTCTGTTCTTGTTCAAAAACACAATCATTTATGTCTTTTAATGGACATGTTGGGACGCTGGAGCAGAGATTATTCACAGATGTTTAAAGCAGAGGTGTTGACTCCAAGTCCTCATCTCTGACCTTCAGTGTCCACCTCCCGGCAGGTGTCTCGGTCTGAGGTCGCGGTTTCCTGTCAGCGCTTGGTTTGTCTTTTAATATCAATATATAATATAATATCTGGCTCCCCAGAATCAGCATGGGAAATATGCAGCAGTGGAACTGAAACTCACCTGTTAAACCTGAACCTCCACGCTGCACCATCCTTCTTTTAACAATCTCAATCTGCAAAATGCAGAGCTAGCACGGAGGGTTTTGCCAGGCACACCTCACTGAGTTCAACAGATTAAATAAAAAATAAAAAATAAAAACGTCCAATCACAGAAACATCAAACTGCTTCCAGGCCTGATTGCAACAATGATTCAAACTCTCCGGTGATGGAGCCAAGCAGCAGGACCGGGCTTGTGTTTATTTCACCAATCTCATCAGAGTTTCCGTCAGCTGCTCATGAAAACTGCAGCACAGATTTCTTTCCCTCCATGCACTTTGGTGTCTTTTCCTGACGTTTCAGTCCGTTGAGGCTGATTCTAAATTGGTTCCTCATTGCAATGTAACAACAACAGGGATCAGTCTTTGTCTCAACGCGCTTCTCCTCAATGTCATCTGGCTGGAGCTGACAGTTGCGCCATGGTGAGACGCGCACGCTTCCCCACACCAGCGTGCTTGCAAATCTGTTATATAAAACTGCACAAGTTGAAAGTCCTCAGCAGACTGCAAAGCTTCAGCAGCTTCTTACTGTTCTGCACCACGTCACCCACGCACAAACACAGCATGCTGGATCATCGGCCTGCCCCGGTGTCCCGCACACACACACACACACACACACACACACACACACAACGCTGAGACTCCACCGCATCTCCAAAAAAAAAAGAGGCAGTTTTTCCTCTGCTGAAAAACAGCCTCTGTGTCGCAGCGCCAAAGTCAGTGAAGGTCCGCAAACGTGCCCGTTTCTGCTGCAGTATCGCCGCCCCGCTCGCAGCCTTCCGCCTCCCCGCCTCCGTGCGGAGCTTACCGCGGCCCGGCGCAGGCGGGGGAACCCCCGCAGCGGGTTGGACTCGGCCATGGCTCCCGGTGTTTCCAACTCCCCTGTTCTCCGCGGAAGTCCGCAGCGGGACGCGTCGGCGTCGGGGACGAGCAGCCGCAGAGGTGGCACGGTACCCTGCACTGCGGTGTCCGGACGGGATGGCTGAATGCGCACCCCAGCAGACGCGCTCCTGTTCCGGACCTGGAGGATAAGGACGACCGAAGCGCAACTCACCTGACGTCAATGGCAGGAGAAGTTGTTAAAAAAAAAAAAAAAAAGAAAAGAAAAATCTTTATTAAAACTGCCTTACGATTATAAAACCATTGAAGGGGGAGTTATTCCTGTACGGCCGTAATAACATCCCGGTAAAATTCGATGTTTAAAAATAGACTTATTTTCCTGTTTTAATTAGTTTAAAGCGGATAAATATGCACTATTCTTTCATGGTGCACAGAGAAATTAAGGAAAAATAACTGTGGGTAATTCTGACTTATATCCAATAGAGGGCACTGTAAAATAAGATTATGACCGAACGCTGCATCACTGACAGTCATCCTCCTTTCCCTACAACAGTCATCCTCCTTTCTCTACAACAGTCATCCTCCTTTCCCTACAACAGTCATCCTCCTT
>BJFM01003041.1:7857-29994 GCA_016586285.1 Arothron firmamentum
TCAGGGGCCGTGAAGCCTGAGTGCACAAGCTTACCTGAGCTGAAGGTCCAAGGTCCGGGATGATCCGAAGCTTACACCACAGTGTATAAAAAGATATGAAAACATCAGAGTATTGGAATGTGTTCAACCCTCTGTCCTTCACTTAATGTTCATGCCCCCCCCCCACACACACACACACGAAGGAGTGACAGTGGGCCAATCGAGTATTTATGGGATGCAATTTTGGCCTTAATAGAACAGATATTAAGTTCAACACCAGGAGCCGGTTTACAGGGTTTTGTTAACAACATGTACACATCATGCATCATTCAAACTTTTGATTAGAAATTATAAATACGGCAAAACACATTTACATAAACCTTGGGAGGTTGTTTTTTTTGTTGTTGCTGATGCGCTTGTGCTATTACAGGCACACGATCAAATGAAATGTGTAACAAGACGGGGAAAGAATGTGGGTTGCATCCGCCTTGTGGGAGATTGTTCCTGAGGAGAAAAGGTGTGACTGTGCATTAGGAGCTTACATTTGCTACGCCTTTGCATAGCATTCACATGGGGACAGAGCAATATGCACACACAGGACATTGCTCTGCACAGTGGGACTGCATGTCCTTTTCCTTATTTTATTCTCCTCTCTTTCCTTTTCCTCCCATCATTCTGCCACTTCCTCTTATTCCCTCTGTTGTTCAACCTTTATGTGACAGTAGCAGATAGTAGTTTATGGTGAATTTGCAGGGTCTCCATTGACTAATTAGCCCGAGCACTTTGGGTTTTTGATCCTGTGTCCCTGTTTGCTGGATGTCATCCTGGTCTTTGAAGGTAGCTGTGAAAGAGAAGCTGCTTTCAACTACCCACAATCCTTTGGCTCTGGCTGTGGGACTTGGCTTACCTCACCACAGGCCTCTGAGGGGAGAGAGCTGCCCAGGCGGTCACACATCTGGCAACATTAAACACGAGTGTGCAAGCTAGATAGAAGCAGGGACATACTGTAGGCAATAATTCTGGACATTTTTAACCCCCATTCCCTGGAAAATGGATTGCCCCTGCTTCAGCAGTCGTAGTTTGGCTCTATGCTGACCCCTCCCCTTATGCTCTTTCAGCGTGTTTGTGTGTGTGTGTGTGCATGTATGTATGTGTGACTGTGTGTGTGTGTGTGTGTGTGTGTGTGTGTGTGTGTATTTGTTTGTGTATGTGTGTATGTGCAATTCCATCATAAATAGGATAATTGTCCTATAAATTCTGTAACAAAAGACATCATTTTAAAAGATCATTCCAAGCATTTGATCTATTTTGATATAAATATCTGTAAGGTAATTTTTTTTCTTTGTTTTTATACTTCGTTCAAGGTTCATCTTTCACATTCTTCCAAATCTTTTCTCTCACCTTCGGAGCTTAGTCTCCAAGACGACAGTGGGTGATACCATTTTTTCCCCCCTTAAATCCTAAGCTCTATTTATATGTCAAATTAATCAGTTCACGGGATCATCATGAAGTGCATGAATAAATAAGTAGTGTGAATTTATGAATTCTTAAGTATATTGGCATGTTTTTCAGTAACACTCAAGCGATCATACAAAATATCAATGTGCAAAAAGATGTTCATTAGATAAATATATAAATAACCAAAACAGTTTTAGTGTGGCTCTGACGGTGCACAGCAGAGAGGGGAAAACATTAAAATACTGAATTCAGCTGACTTCTCTTTCATTTTTTCTCTTATCGGGCAAGCGCTACAGTCCCCGAGGTGTACTGAGCAGCACAAAGCAGGAGAAAAGGGAATAGAACTTATTATTATTTTTTATATATATTTTCCAAAGGCACTTTGTAAGCAACACAAAAGGGGTGAAGCGAAGCATTTAAAAATCTTTGAAGCCCTGAGGGAAATCTGCTGGTAGATGACATTGAACTTGGAAAAAATGCACAGCGACTCCTCCAAATCACATCAGAACAGCTTCTCTAAATATAAGTTTTACTGGCTGTGTGTTCCCATGATGCCACTGATATACAGCTGTTGCTGTGCTGCAGCTGCAACTACCTTTTTTTTTTTTTTTTCTTTTCAGAAAAGAAAATTCAAATCCAGTATTGATTGACTGTATCACTGTGTTTTACTGTGTTTGTCTGCTCTGCCCACTAAGCTGTTTTGCAGAGTCGAGCTTGGGCATTCAGACCACTGCAAGAATCAAAGCAGATGAAACTCAGTGGCCAAACAGATAAATGTGAGTTTATTCGTGTCGGATATTCTTTTAAAAGAACAGTAGTGGTTGCAGTGAGAGCAGATGACACCTGGGTGTCCTGCACAAAAACACTGCACAGGCAGAAAATGGATGGTAGAAAGGACGGATGGATGGATGGATTTATAAAAAGATCTGTATCCTGATTGAACTAATGAAGTAATTTAGCCTTGTGGAATCAGTCAACTTATTGTTCATTTGGGGTTTTTTTTGGAATTATTGCTTGTACGTCATACTGAGGGCATAAACATCATAGAAAAGTAATAACTATCATAGCTCTGGCGATGGCAGACTGTCAGAATTCTGGTTTGTTGTCTTTGTCTCAGTAGCATTTCCTATTACGGTTTTGCTTGGTGTTATGTTCCATGATTTATTGGTTTCCATTGTGATTTGTCTCCCTATATGCAATCCCTGGGTCTGTCTGATCACTCACTTCCCGGATGGTCCTGTTGCTTCCCACTTGCTCAGTCTCGTGTATAAAAACTGTGCTCTCCCTTCTGTCTGCCAGATGTTTCATGTACCTACAAATCTGTCATTCTGTAATCGTGTTCTCCCTCTTTGTTTCCCCCATTTCTATTTTCAAAATCTATCTGTTCTTAGTTTTGCTAACACCTCATGCACCGTTCATGCCATGTGTTTCATCCCACTTTTTCAACAAACACATCCATCTCCCGTCTTCCTCGCTGGTCTGCATTTGGGACCTAACTCTCTCCTCTGTGACACACAACTTGGACTAAAGCAGCTATGTGTATCACATGTATATTTTTAATTATATCATAATCATACCCATGTATGATATGGGTTGTTGTTAATGCTTTTTAATAATGGGCAATTATACCACAGGGGCTGGATTGCATAACGCTTTACACCCCTGCACACTAAAGTCAGCCAGAGAAGTAGCTCTGGCAATAACGATAGCACATAATTAGGTTCTCACATCCCTTAGCTTCTTCAATAATTGCTGTCTCTAAACCAGAAATCTTCATTTGCATGTTTCTCAATATGAGAGAAACTCATTAATTGTAGACAATGAGGATTAGAAATATGCAAAGCTTAACTGTAATGTGGGAGCTTCAAGTGAATAGGCCTTTCTGCTCACCGTATCAGAGACATCCTCGTCAGCTCCGCCTCTTTGCGGTTAATTGTGTAGGAGATTGTCTCCGTGCAGATGCAGATGTAGTTCAGATGTCTCCATAAAGCAGAATGTGGAGGGTGTTGCCATTAAACGCTGCACAGTATTCAAGTTTGATCACATGACCTCATTTGCTCAACTTGTGTTTTTTCTTTTCAACTCCTCATCCAATTTGTATGCATTCGCCATTGCACAGAGACACACAAATAAGACATATTATTCAAATGTGTAGCATGGTCTGCATCTTCCTTTCACATTTGCATGCAAAAAAGTGACATAATTTGACAGCATGTATATGCACGCACACGTGTACCCACATCAGTTGGGGGGAGGCGGATGCATTTCCGCAAAGATGGATGCTGCCCAGTTTCCCAGAGGAGAAAACATTCATTATCCTGAGTTTTCCTTTCAGATCATTTCTCAAATTAAATGAATGCGCTTGCAAAGCGAGCTGTGGCGTAAAAGGGGTAAAAGATTAATAAGGAAAGACTTTATTACCGCGACATGAATTAATACGGATGGAAACTTGTGGCACAATAACTGGATAAATGAAACATCCACCCTAGAAAAAGGACAAAAGTTGTGTGAGGAGAGGTAAATGCGGTGCCGAAATGTGCCCACCGTCAGCAAGTCCCAGCGTTAGCATTCCCATGCTCCCTCGGGAGTCAGTCCTTCTTCATTTATTTACAGCTGTCCACGGTGGCGGGGGCAGATAAACGACTGCAGCTCTCCTGTGAGGGGCCGTCGATCCCACAGCCGGGGCCTCACGTAATGATTGTGAAATGCAAGGCCAAACACATGGCATTCCACAGCACGGATGCATGGAAGCCACAGCCGATGTCCTCCATCGAGTTCTTAATTTCCACAATGACAAATATGCACACTCAGCTTTCCAGAAAGCATCCATTCCCTCCCCATATGTGCTACGATGGCCTTCCAAAGGGGAAATTATGTAAGTGACATAAAATACAAGAAACTGCTGCAGCATGTTGTATAAGGGGGAACAGAATGAACATTGTGAAACCGTGATCATAGTTGGTAACGCTCGTGAAGAGTTTTCACCTTGAGGTCATGTTGAGTGAAATTTAAAGCTATTTCTCTACTCTCTATTCAGACTTCCACGAATTCTATAAGATTGGACAAGATTTTCAAGTTCTTTTGATTTCTGCTCACAGATTTATAATATTGACTCATGTCACGTTTGATAAATAAGTCAAAGCTGTTCTCTGTTATTCTCATTATTCTCATATTGATTGTTCCTTCCATATGCAGATAAAGTTAAACACTTCAGATGCACTTTTCCCACCTTGAGGCTGATTGGTACTTTCTTAAAAACAACTGCAGTTTTCTGCAGTTGTGGGGGTTATTTTAGGTTTGTTTTTGGACTTAAACAACATTCAACAATAATAAGTTTGCCAGCCTGCTGTGCATTTAGAGAATTTAAAATAAAAGCCCATAAAATTTGCTTCAACATCGATATTTACTTTGGATCGTGCTGTGATCCGTCTTCCTGTGGAAACACATGGAGGGGACGCATGTGAAAGCTGTGCTACAGCCAGTCTGCAGCCATTCTAATGGATGTTTGCTTTTCCTCTGACAGAAATGGAGAATATGCAGCAAGTCTGTTTCTTGTGGAAGCTGTATTCATCTGCAGATCACACCAGACAGGAACTTCACATGCAAACTCTATGATGACTGCAGTCGGGCTGCATCTCTCAATGCGACTCCTTGGGGTATACCTCTTCTACCGGGGTCGTACTTAAAGTGGTGACAGTTAGTCCTGTCAGTCAACAGACTTAGTTTGATGGTTGTGGAAATCTGACCGCTGAGCTGAACAGTGCGTGAATAATGACTCAGGAGTGTACAACACACACCGGCAACACGCCTGCAGGCAGCTAATAACTTTATTTCCAGAGATTATTGCTTCATTTCTACCACATATCTGGGCTCGCTGCTTTAATTGTGCTCATTGTTCAAGATCCTGCTAAAAAACAAAAACTCAATGACGGAAATTGGAGAAAATGGAGGGATGGACACCGCCGCCTCCCTATCAGTGCCGAGGTTTCTATTTCGTCAATATCACAACTCTCAATAGCGCCGGAAAAGTCAAATTTTCCTCCTCCTCTACCATTAGCATCTAATGGATTCTACTCAAGGCTGCTGTCACTTCATCAGCCAGCCTTGCTTCAAGGTCCACCAAGAACAAAGAGCTCAACAAAACATTTGCACCAACTATAATTATCGATATTTCCATCTTTTCAGATTGAAAGCCTTTGCAGACTTATGCAAATTCAGGGCCCTACAACTCAATGCAACATGAGAAACATACAAGATTGGATTAGTTATAATCTCAAAGCCTACTCTAACATGCATTGCGTGAACTGTTGAAGACGCCTGAAGACTGTTCAAACAGAGGAGCTGCCTCTTCTCCATCTGCCTTCATTCCACTTTTCAAATTGTGAGATAGAATCAAACAGTATGGAAATGGTTTTAAATTTGTTTTGTGTGAATCAACGCATGAAAGAGAGCATAGCGGCAGCTGTGCATAGAAATACACATTGTAGAAAACATTGCGTTTCCTGTAATGTGTCAGAGTCCAATGGCATACAATGCATTCTGGGGGAACTAATCTTTATTGCCAGTAGACGGTTATCATTCTGACAATATGTAAGAATGACAAGAGAACAGACACGGTACACAGACCCGGGGAGTAATGTGAACTCAATACAGACAGGCCAAAACAGGGATCTGCCTTCTCTCGAAATAAAACCTTAACCAATTTATTTTCACAAAGCAGGGTTACAAACGCTGAAGCGAGACTGTCTCTGAAAAACTAAGGCAGAAATCAAACACTCCCGAAATTCAAGGACAGTTGAAAACATCTCTCTCCCCCCACCAGGCCTTACCTGTATATTTATTTGTCAAAAATCGGTGCCTCATGTTGCAACACCATCCAGCTAAACTGAGACGTTCGTCTGGAAACACTCAAATGGGGTGGTTTATATCAGTTCTAACATCTTCTTACTGGGAAATAATGTTAAATGGTAACATTTTTATCTCTCTTATTTAATGAAAATGGGCATTAGTCCAAGGAGCACTTAATATTTCTCTATTTTAGGATGAATTGAAGAATGCAAAAAGTCTCTAAGGGCCAGCTCATCATCCTAACTTTGTTTACCTCAGCGTCTGGGTTCCAAAGCATCTCCCCAGCTGCTGGAGCAGACAGTGGAGAAGCCAAGCAGCAAAAGAGCGCGCCTTATTGATCATTTGAGTCTGTCCTCGGGGATACTGAGCTCGAGACACCCGACTGTGAGTGCGTTTTTACTGAACAGTGAAGGCTACGTATTCCAGTAACAACTGTCCAAAGTGGATAGAGAAACCATGTGTGAAAAAAACACTAAGTACACCCTTAGTGCTTCCACGGCAATTAAGACGGTAAGTTGCAGTCAAGTGTTGTTAATTTTGACGGAGGAGCTCCCTGACCTACACACGCACACACTGACACACACCAACATTCTCTGCTCCCTCAATATTTTTTTTAATACCATCATTGCGCTTTCTCTACATAGCATGGCCTAGAGGTAATATTTGGAATTTCTACTTTTTAATTTTAAATATGTAGAGGTTTCGGAAGTTGTCACATGTTGGAAAAACAAAAGTCAGGGGTCTGGGTCAGATCTAGCATCAGGCTGGCATCATCTTTATTTCTCAGGCTTGAATGAGTAATAATTAAAGCAGATGGCCTCTGGGAAGAATATGCAAACATCAAACCTCCAAGCCCGCAAGTGAACCCAGAACTTTCTTGGTAAGCGGATGACTGTGACAGCCACTGCACCACCTACGTTTTAAATAATCCAGCCAAACTCCCTCAACATCACAGATGGAGTCATCCACAAAATATTTATTGCTTAAGGTGCTTCCTCAAGCTAAGTGATGCATGGAGTATTTCAATTTTCATGCTTTATTTTGATTTTATTTTTCTTAATGGCTCTTTAAAAAATCTCTTAGCTTGAAGAAAAGAAAATCATGATGGAGGACAGACACTAGATTTCGTTAAATGTTATGCAGGTCAGACACTTAACATGTACAAGCGCAGGAAGATGCTATAAGACAGCCTTGCATTACAAAAGAGGACTGAAGCCTTGATAAAATGAGAACACTGCTCCCATACATCAGGTCAGCCCCCTTGTTCTGTTGATGTGGACTATCAGGGACAACAAGCACTGCCAGCCACAGTCCTCTACCTATCTCAGCAATGCAGCAGACCACGCAAGCTACTTTCTTTTATATTAATTCCAAGTTTTTCCTCAGGAAATGGCAGAGTATTTATTTTAGTACACGTGCAGCGTTGATAAATGAGGCCCCTGGTGCTTCACTTCTGGCTGGTGGAGCATCCTGGCCAGGTGCCTGAACCGCCTCCTCTTGATGTGGAGGAGCAACAGCTCCTCTCTCAGCCCCTCCTGGATGTTCTGGAGCTCCTGACTCATTGCAGCCACCCCACAGAGGAAACTCCCGTTATGTTTGTAATTATGACATATTTTGGCCATGGGTGCTCAGATTGAGAGATAATTCAATTCTTTATGATCAACCAGACTGGTTTTTCTTCCTTATTCACCCTTTTGGTCTAATAATTGCCAAAATTTGCAATGAATGTAAAATTGTTATTTATTCATGGTTGTTGGCAGTACAAAATATATGCTTGCATTTTTATCGCGTACATAAGCGAAAAGAAGCCAAATATACCCTTCTGCATGCTGTACTGTAAGGATTCCTGTTGTGTTTTTTTCCCCCCTTTGCGAAGAACAAATAAAACATAATCTGAAGCACTATTATTCTTAAGATTGAGTAGGTGGTCCAAAATTATTAAATCTGCCTTGTCATACTGCTGTGATGCCTCCTGTCTGTAACTGCAGGCTCCAGAGGATTATACAGCCAGTCTGTTTTGCTCTGCAAGCTGCATATGGTGATTTAGGTTTGCTATGTAAACTTATGTTGGAGCTTGATGACAAATGAATAAATGAAAGCAAAAAAAGCACAACCACTGAAAATAATAGAAACTGCTGTGAAATGAAAATGCTTTTGTCAATATGTGTCTTAAACCTGACAAATACAAAAATAAATAAAAAAAACAGAGGCAATGTATGATAGTGTCATCTAATGCCGATTATGCAGAACAGTCTGTTTAAATGGGCTGTTGGCTTTGCAGTTCACAGGTAATACGGCACAACAATGGACATCTGGAATGTTGCCTTTTCCTTCCTTATTTCTTGTCAAAAACAGAGAAAGTAGGACAATTTTCCACAAATTTCGATGTGACTTTTGCTCTTTTGTTTTTTTTTTATCATGTTTGCATTATTCTTCATTCAGAAATGACTGTTAACTCATGAAATAAAAGACATATGATGCTTAACACTGTACATAAAGTCAAACGTGTGTGAAAATCAAAATCTAGCAAACTGTTTTGAGCTTTTACATTATTGTTAATTACTTTTAAAAGAGAGCCCCGAAATTATCATCAAACTTATTTTGACCAGTACTTGAAGGACTGGGAAACACTTCCAATGCACTGACCTCCACGCTGTCTCATCCACCCACTCTTCTTCTGGCGTGAGAGCATTTCTGAAGACAGCACTGGCTTTGAAAGAGTACAGTGTGATATCAGGAACATCTCTGGCGTGATAAAATCACCACAACCCAATGTTAGGGCTTCTCATTTCCAGCAAATCAAACGTGGAGCTCAATTAGGAGAAAAGCAAAAGTTTGATTAATTACTGTCTGTTGAAATGGGGCTGGAGTGAAATATTGGGTAGGTCTCAAATCAGCCATCACTTTGACTTCAAATAGAAGTTTTACATGATTTTTTTCCCCCTTCCTATTTTCCACAACGCAAAGTGTCTCCTGGGGAAGGAAGTGTCTGATATAACTCTGACACCACAAGATCCGGTGATCATTTCCTTATAATGGCCCTTGCCTCCGTTCATCGGATCTACCAGATTATTCTCTCCAGACATTGACAGTCTATTTTATTCTCTTGCGCAATCAACAAAATGTCCTTATTTGAATGAGGAACCTTTCAGCCTGTGGTTCCAAACCACCCTGTTACAATGCCAATGTGACTCCAGAACGGAATCTGAGTGCAGCAATCCGATTCTGCTGTGAAGGACACAGAAGCTTATCCTGATGGGATGGACTTCTCCATCGGGCATATATGGTTAGCTCCACCGCTGATAATCTTAACAGCCTGAGCCAAGTTTAAATGGTCCATAAAATGTACTTGCTAATTGATGCGGTGTAAAGGGCATGGCTGGCAGGGAGTTAGAACCTACTGAGAACTGGATGGGCTCATTTATAAAAGCATGATTAAATGTTATTAAGTGAAATTCATAATCTGCAGTGATCCACTTAGAACACAGTAATGTCGTCATGTTTTCGGGGTTTAGTTAGCGTGTTGAGTGATAAAAAACCAAACACAGAAAATGCCATTAAAGTTAAACTCTGCAAAAAGTAAATAAATAAATAAATAAATAAAATAAAATAAAAATTGTCACTTCATTGCAACTTTTGATCACACTAAAATACATCTTTTTTTTTTTTTTTGCACATAGTTTTACTGAGAGGTCACAGGTGCAAAGTGTTGACCTGTTGACCTGCACTACACCATTTTACTGAACCATTTATTTTTTAAACTTTTTTTTCAGCTAGCACATGTTTGATGAGTAGAATTTTTTTAAAAAGAGCTGAACATATGACATGGTGAGACACACTCTCATACAGTAGGTGGCGGTATGCGCCACGCAAGTTGTTTGCAATATGCTTTTAATGAAAAGAAGAAGAAGGAGCAGCTGCGCTTGCACGCCACAGCGTGAGTGAGTGCCAAACCCTGCAGAGAGTAGATGGACACGCCAGGAGAAGTTATACCAAGATGTCTGGCAACTCATTGATGATTAAGTTTAGTTTCACAAAGCACAAG
Organism: Arothron firmamentum; assembly: GCA_016586285.1. Lineage (NCBI taxonomy): Eukaryota > Metazoa > Chordata > Actinopteri > Tetraodontiformes > Tetraodontidae > Arothron > Arothron firmamentum. The sequence continues at coordinate 18,188 of BJFM01003041.1, forward strand.
CAGTTTATTTATCAGACCAAGCGAAAATACGCGGCGGTGTGCAAATCCTGCCTCACAGAAACCGCTGTGACAACTTAAAACTGTTACCGTCACATCGAGAGGAAGTATGGACAGGTAAGACAACGGTTATACAGTTACACTGGGGAACATTATTTCAGAAATCTTGGTGAATTTCAACTCTCCCCATCCACAGACAATAAATAAGATCTCCTCTTTCCACGGTTTTAGAAATATCTGCTAACTTCACCGCTTAAGCTATACACCAGGCTTTGATACTGTCTGAACTCGTCTATGTTTATACATTAAAATGTTGTAAAATGATGCACTTTTGCCCTAACATATAATTTTCCATGCCAGTGTAAAGGCGTCGTTGCATCACTCAAGAATGAGTAATAGATTTTATGCTATAATTATAATTCACGTTATAATATGATGAATTAACTATGCATTCTGTGAACGAGGTGCAGATACTCACATATTGTATTAATGTAAAAAAAAAAAAAGAACCTTTGCTGAACTTTAAATTATGGTGTTTTTCATCTTAGGCTGGGAGTTTTCAGATGTTTTGTTATCTCTTCAATCACTGGTGGAATTGAAATGTTATTTTTAGTATATGTTAATTCAGCCAAATTTCCAATTAAACACTTTACCTTTTATCATACAAAGAAATCCAATCATGTGAAGTAAAATGAGTTTGACCAACCTATTGAGCGTGTGGCGCTGTGTCAAGGGCCCCCCGCCTCTTTGCTTCATTTGCTGCTGAGAAAACGTCAGCAGTGTTAATTGGAATGATCTTTTGAAAGTATTCTAAGTTCCAGAGATTGATAGTTTTACTGTTGCACAAAGGCACAGGCGCATCATTTACAAGTGAAAAACATAAACAGCTCACTTTCATCTCGGTTTGAATTATGAACGCGACCGTGCTGTACCCGCTGGTGAGATGAGATTTCTTCGGAGGCTTCAAAACCACAAATTGAGCTTGTTTCACTTGATTCAGCCAGGCTATGAAGGGTCATTACTCCTCATTTCCATTTTGATTCAAATACAAAATAAAGACACTCATTCCACCATTGAGCTCTTTGTGAAATCCATCTTTAATAGCTGCTTGGACTAACAGATTCACTCCTGTGTAGCAGCAATAATAATGAGAGGAATGACAATAAACAGCAATGCTGGCAAGGAAACACGTGTATGACAACCTGTTGCCCATCCCAGGATGCTTTCTGGTAAGCGTAAAGGCTTCGCAGGTTAGTTACACCATCCAAATAACGCCATCCATACACACATGTGTGCAACATTTATTTTCATGTCCCAGTGATGGGTTTAATTGTGAACCTGATTTGGGTACCATTAACTAAATCTTTGTGTAAAATGGAAAAAGGCACTGATGTTTATTATGTTATTTAACCAGCCTTTGAGACGAGATGTAAAATGAATAAAGTTAGCTTCTCTGTGCAGCATTGTCCACGATGCAAAGCTGTGAGGGGGATTAGTTTCGACTTTTAATTTTCATAAAAGTAATCTTTGTATCAGTAGCGTTAAGATGATGCTAAGCTTTTAAGGCACTTGGTAAAATCGCTTTAATTTGATCAAGCGTTCTCATTAAGTTTAGGCAGAGAAGCAGAACCTCCTGGGAGTTAATCGCCTTTGTGTTTATGGACTCTGGAATTTCCATAGAAACAATAGTGTATACACTGGTGCAGGGGTAGCCAACCCAGTCCTACGAGAGCCCCTATCCAGCAGGTGTTCCATCCTACCAGGTAGACAATAGATTTCACCTGGAACCTGTTACCTTGGTGACAGCAGTTGAAAGCTGTTGTCTACTGGTAGATTGGAAACCTGCTGGATAGGGGCTCTCGTAGGACTGGGTTGGCTACCCCTGCATAGGTCACATTCTCTGTGCGTTTGTCTTCAGGTGATAGTGGCAGAGGTGGCATCTGTATCTACCTGCACTTTGAGTTCCTCTTCCTAATTTATTTATGACATTGATATTTTGAAGTATTCCAGGTGAAGTTGCAGCTCCCTTGTTGCTGTTACTGAAAGCAGCCTGTAACTGGCTGAAGTGACAGGTGACAAGATACTCGAACTCTGTGATGTCTGCTTTGAACTAAAGTTCTCACTGTTCTCTGACACTTTAGTTTCTGTCTTTCAGGGATTGTATGATTGGCAATTCATACCTCATTTTCAGACTTTCCGTTAGTGCAGCATTTATGCTGCCATCAGACACAGCAGTTGTTCGATAGCCACTATGCAGCCTTCTGCACATTACTCTTGTGTTTATTTCGGAACTTCATGATGTCACAGTGGAGATGTGAGTGGAGGCTGAAGTCACTTTTGCTGCATAGAGGAGTGTGAATCATTTCAAAGTGTCATTGAAAAAAAACAACCCTGCTAACAGCTATATAACCTTCCATAATAAGCTTTTTTCCTCAGTGAAAAGCCACGTCACCCCAATTGACATCACCGTTTCTATGTTTTGAAAGGGAACTAATGATGTGGTCTTTTATTTAGCACCAGTTTGGTTTTCACATCGATTAGCCATGTACTTTATGCACATGCAATGATAACTCTACATTAACAATATTCTAGGAAATGTCGCAATGGAACACAACAGCAGTAAATAGTGAGAATAGCATTTAACAGAAAATAAATCCACCTTTAGCCATCCATTTTCTATTAAAAAAATCCATCTATAATCCAGCTTTTGCTTTGAAGGATGACAGTGATAAAAGTAAAAAGACTAAAGATTTTGTAGGTGTATTTCTTCTATATAGACCTCAATAAATGATTGCAAAATCTTTATTGCTGTTCCTAAGAAGAACTTCCTGAACGTCATTATCTGTATGCTTCATACTCCAGAAAAAGAGTGAAAACAGCAGATGACGCCGCTGCATCGATGTCAGCTATCCAAAGTCAAGTACTGCCATATCCTACAGAGGTGCCAGTCCCCCTGGAGCTGCATTGTTGGCACCCTCTTCGCTTTGGGTCGAGTTGGCGGCAGGGCGTTAATTCGGAGTAGCTGTTTTCTTCGCAGCTTCCCTTCTCCAGCTGAATCCCATTGTGAAGTGAGCTGGCAGAGCCGCTTGTGCACATATCAGCAAACCTCATAATATCATTAATTGTGTGAACTCCTGCGTCTGCAGGACTCACCCGATACGAAAAAAGCTCTGTTTTTCGGCAGATACAGTTTACAGTCGCCGTATCAGTTTTAAAGTGTAATCTCCAGGCATGAACAATTTAAGCATATTTAATTAAACCGCGATACGAAATAACATGACCCGACAGTCTGCGAGTTTATGCATGCGCTACTATGATGCACTGGAACACAAAGCAGCTGAGCCAAAGGCATTGGCAGTTTTTCCACATGAATAACACATTTTGGGTTTCGTTGCAGCAAAGCGAGTTGTCTGAGCACTTTGAACTACAGAATATTGTTCTCTGCAGCCCGTGCATACGCTTCAGCAAGACACAGAGCATCCCACAGTGAATACCAAAAGCCTGCGTTTTACTTCGGCACAGGGCTTTTAAGCTGCAGCATTTTGGATGGAAGGCGGGTAAAGGTCATCCACGTCTCTAACGGAAGTGTTCAATAGTATAGAGATGAAGAAGGGGAAAATGTTAAGACAGAGCAGGAGAGAGTTACTATATACAATAATGCAGATTGTCAGTTTACTGTAAGGCAAATTTTAACCAAAGCACGTCCTCCGTTCTTCATCAAAGTCATGCAGTTGTATTTTATCTCCTTGTGTGAAGTGCTTCACTGCATTGCTGTATGTTGACCCCTAACACTATTTCTCGCAGCTTTAATTGCCAGTTAGCTTAACTGAGCCATTTCTGAGGTCAATTAAATGTCACCAGTGTAGGAGGCCCAAAACTAGCACAGCTGAGATGATCAATCATGGATCCTGGGGGTCCTCACTATCTGGAAAAGCTGTACACTCAAATGCATTTAGTTTTTTTTTTTTCTTTTTAGATTTTTGACAGTCAACTGACAATCTGATAAAATACATCTGCAGAAAAATCTGACCAAAAATAATATCCTGCTTCCTCTTTAAAGGGATGTTGCGCCTGTAAATTAGATTGGCTGGAAGGAGGTTGGAGCTTTTTGCACCTGCTTATTAGAAACAAAATGACAGAACCAAACATTATAGTGACCACAAATGTTAAAAAAAAAAAAAAAAGAAAGATCGTTTTATTAACATCTAACCCGAAAGATTTCTTCTTCCACCTTCGGTTGTTCCCTGCAGGGGTGACTACAGCAGATCAACAATCTTCATCTAACCCTATTGTCATTTCTCCCAAAGAGAACCTCCATATCTTCATCTCCGTGACCTCCAGCTCTGCTTCCTGTCTTTTCCTCAGGAGGAAAAGAGTTGGAAGTGTGGGAGCGACAAACCCCCTGCTGGGTTTTTTCAGGTTATGGAAAAAGGCCTGTACATCACACTGGCATGAATATATGTATATATTAGGCTGGATTCCTGCTCCCTGTTTTTGGTTTAAAACTGTCTTTTGAGTTTTGTATAGTTGCCACGACACTCAAGATAACATGCTTGAATGTGGCACTATCGTGAAAAGCAAAATGATTGCTCTTTGTTCGCCCTGGCAGCACGGCGTGAATTCCTCCATTAGAAACACTTGTTTCCTCTGGCAACTTCTCCTTATTATAGAATATAAATGCCAGAAGTTTCTTTCATCTTTACAACTGCAGGAAGGTTGACAGACACTATTATTTTTGCATGCAGCCGGCTAATATATCAAAATGTCACCTCTGTGTGTAGAAAAATTACAAAAATGCTCTCAAGGCTTAATGTGTCATAAGAGCAAACCGACGCTTTTCCAGCCTCGGTAATTAAACCAAGTTTCCCGCATGATTGTTAGACTTCGTGGCACAAGTCTAACAATACATGATCAAACAAGTCTTAATATTTATTCCTGTCACAACAGTAGTTTTGGAGGGACTGAGAACGAGACCAGCTGAGCTGAGGTGGAGGAGGTGTGCCGCCTCTCCCGGTTTTCAGAATAAAAAGGATGACAACACAGCAAGTGCCGTTTGTCAGATGACAGGCGGTGGCAGGCGGTAAAGTCTAATGAGGGCAGCGGAGCAGGCGTGCTGAGAGAGGACAACGCTGACGACAAACGGATCCAATAGCTTTAATACCCGCACATGCACGCGCTGTAACCTAGGATGAAAAGGTCAGATGGGAAATTGGATGCATGGATGGATGGATGGTTACTGATTTCAGTCTGGTGTGTCTTTTTATAGATGTTTGTAAAGGAGAGTTCCATATTCCTTAAACTGCTTCTGTCTTTTTCCAGGTAGTTACAGCAGCGCGTGCCTGTGCAGCTGGCATTTAAAGGGAAAGGGAGGTGGCATTTTAACTGGTCTGTTAAATATTATCTCCCAAACACAGCCGCGGTTAAAACAATTACCTGATGCATTTGATCACAATGCCGAAATTAGACTTGAGTCTATGCTTGGGCCTGGACTGTGTGCCCAGGTTCCCATTCAGTAGGTTTTAGCTGTGATTTAAGGAAGATGAGCAGCCCTAACCCTGTTCTTCCCCCTTTCATTCTGGGATTGTTCCTTGTCTAAAACACAGCCAACCTTTCTCACCAAGAGATTTCACTGCACTTTTTAGGTGTTTGCCTTGAACTAATTGTGTTGCCCACATTTTGTATATAATGTGGCTTTCAGCCTAGGCAGATGCAGAATTCTGCCCTTTCTAAAAGTGTGTGCCTCTCACACCCGTGAGCCTCTCGGCAGCGCTGTGTTTATAATTTTATCCATCCAGCTTTCTGTCATCTGAATATCCCTCTTTCCGCCTGCTTTCATGGCTGCAGTGACGCTGGCGTACACAGTCACTTATGCTGATTTACCAGCGCTGCTGCTGATGTGGCTGTAGGTTGCATCGGGTTTACCCTAAACGCATGAACACACAGATGCACGTCACATCCCCCCTCACAAGAGAATGGCAAAATGTGGAAGGTCCCCATGAGTCAGCAGGCATGCATTATACTGGGATTTCAACCTGAGGGACTGTGCTCAATCTGGGGGATGTAATACCTTACCACACTCCTTTCCCTGCCCCTTCCCGCACTCCCTTTTATGCACACAAACAGACACACACATACATACACACACAGTGCTCACTTTGCTGGGCCTGCACCCTTGCCTCTCCTCACTCTCTGACAAACTGATATCTTTTAAAGGCTGCCTCAAGCAAGGCCAGTTTACATAGATCTAACTCGACAGGCGAGCCAGGAGGAAACAAGACCAATGACCCACATGGATCCATTCACATGCACAGACTGGAGAAAATGAGACACTTTAAGTCCCTTTCTCTCTTTGTCATGTCGCCATTTTGCCCTCTAATTTAGCTGCTTCTTCTTGTTATGCCGTTTTAGGATCATACCATTTTGATGACTCCATAGTAATAGTGAAATATTAGTATTTTGTGTTTTACGGCTGTGTTATTTGGGGGATTTAGATATGGAATAGTATATTAAATACTTTATCTTGTGTCATCTGAGGCAACAGTATAATCAAATAAGTGTTATACACTGCATGCTTTTCACTTCTGAGCCTGTGGATCTCTTTGGAAGCATCGATGTTGATGTATGTAATCTGATGCATCAGTTTAGACTTTGTCATCCTGCAGCAACAAACACAGCTTTGAATTACCTGATCCGAAAATGTCATAAATAGACTTTTTTTTTTAATGCCTGCATTTTTATTCAGAGACAATATAACATGTATTCAACATGATGTATATTTCCCATCATGCATTCTGGGCCCTTCAATGGGAATCAGTACACAGCGTAGACCAGTGCTACGCTTTCGAGCAGATATCTTAATTACTTGGGATTAAGTACGAGTCTGGGTGCCTCTCCCAGGTAGACATCGCGCGAGGCATTTGAAGAGACCTGTTTGATGAACAGTTTATCATTTGCTTTAATTAAGAGGAGACACATGGATTGGCGTTGCAGATTAATTACACTCACGTTTATTAAGACGCACAAATGCGGCGTTGCTTTGTTCGTGTCGCTATCTCCGCCGTTGCAGAGTGAATTAATTGCGTTTCACCTTTTGGGTTTTATGACCTGCCAACATGAGTTTTTATTTGGGCTTGTGGTGCCAGACACACCTAGCCGGTCACAGTCGATCTCCTGTTAATGTTTGTGCTTTGTCATTGTGGTAATTGGCAGTAGCTCCAGAACACAAACGCCTATCTAATTAGGAGAGCTACCCACAGCTTGGAGAGACATCTGAGAGAATCTAAAATGCGTTTCTGTGCTCCTTCAAAGATCAGGAAAAGAAATCATTAAACCCTATTAATCTAATGGGTGCAAAACAGCAATGGTATGACAGCATTGTGCTACGTATTCATTATATGAATTAAAAGATATAAATAACCCTAATGGCCTATTAATTGAGCTTCGCCTACAGGGGGGAATTGTTTCTATGCAGAATACACGTTTTAGTTGAATGAGGCTTTCAACATGCTCAGCAAGAGCCCATTTAAAATTCAGACATGATAATCACTGCAAATATCAAAGCCTGTTATTTCAAGATGTCATAGAATCTGTCAGGATAAAATGGTCATTCCATTTATACACTTTGATCCATTTGACAAATGTGTTTATTTCTGGGCATGGAAGCATTCGTTATAAAAGGCTTATGTGATCAATACTTTGAGGTTACTTTTATGTTATTTTTTGGATTAGTGCACGTTCGATTGAAATTGTGCCTGGCTGTTTATAAGTTTGAGTTAGTTTAAATAAGGATGATATTAAGTAGTAGTTGTTGTTGTTGTTTATCATCTCTGCATTGATGTGTGATTTATCTGAGGTGATACATTTGAATTCAGATGCACGAGGAATTTGTGATTTTTTATGTGATTGTGCCCATCAAAGATTGTTCTGAGCAAGGAACGATGTCCTGCAACTGCAAAGCTATATGCAACCCCTGGTTCACTGTAAACAGTAACTGGTGTATTTCTGCTATTATTTAGACATAATTGATTTACATGCATTGGCATTTTATATACATTTGAGCGTATTTGCACAGATTTGGTCACTTTTCTTTATTATTTGTATTATAAACAACAACATTAGTACAGGCCTGACTTTGGGGAGGTGTACCGATGATGCGACTCACTGAGTGATGCCTGTAGTTCCTTTCTGTCCTGACAAAATGAGACAATAATTCCTCTGTGTTTGTGTTTGTGTGTATGTGTGGGTGTCAATGTGGGTGTGGGTATGTGAGGTGGGTGCTTGTGTCAAGGCACACAACAAAAACAAAATGGGAGCAGTTTTTTTCTGGCATCAGTATAGAAACCGAGAAGGATAAATCAGCTGCTAGGCTTCAGTGTATTTGGACTCGCAAGTTTTAGAGCCAGATGTTTTGATTTGATGAGATAAGGATTTTATACAGTGTATCATATTTTAGAATGCCTTGTCATTATAGTAAAATTAAAGTGAAAACATTTGTTGTTTTATTTGGTGAAACATCAAAAAGGAATATCTCCACACCCCTGGTCGCTGCCAAACTGGGAAACTGGGGAGCTGAAGAGCTGCTGCACATGCACGCGTTAAATATTCAAATCACAGGAATTAATCCAGAACTGTGCCTGCCGGATTAATGCGGTGGTGTTAAAAAATGTTAGATTTTCGCCAGCATTTGCAGACACAGTCGACAACTTTTGTGGTTCTTGGACACTGGGACGTGCCCATCTTAGGATGTTTTAATATTCTCTGCCTGGACTAGCTGAGTGCTTTACTTTAGAACTAATGGATGCACAGCTCGATATAAGCGTGCCCCAGAAGAAGAGAGGTATCAGCTGTGCTACGTCAAGTCAGGTCTTCCATAATGAATCGCACAAGAAGAGATCAGACAAGTCTGCAAGTTATACATTGTGACAAAATAAACAAATTTGTCTCTTTAAATTTGACATTATAATAACTTGAAAAAATAAGTTTAGACGAGCAAAACAGATACAATCCCAAAAGCAAGAGAGACAACCAATTTTACTGTTCTCATTTGTTTTCTGCACAAAAATAAAGAAATAAAAATATATAAATGATGGTGTGAAAATATGCAAGCTATTTCTACAATAATGCATTGGGTCATAGATCACAACCAGGGAGAATTAGGTGAAGAATTGGAGAGCTCTGGTTCACTCCTCTGACTGCCTTCACCATAGCAACTGTGATTGGATATAGTATTATTTATAGCACTCTGTCTGAGCTAATTCTACAGAAAGCAACAAGTATGTATTTAGCATACTTGCTAAATATATACTTGTATTTATTTAGCATACTTTCTGCTTCTTACCTTGGAGATGTAAACCTAGAAAAACCTGATCAAGCATTGTGACACAATTGCAAATTTCTAGTCATATTTTACTTCAATTGCACACACTGGGTAAAGGCAATTTATCTCCTTCACAAAGGAAACCAAGGACTCATCTTATCAATAGAGTTTATAACCTTTTGTCAGGGTCATTCATATTAGAGACATGCGAGAAAGTTAATGAGTATGAATCACGATACTGTAATCCAACAACACAGCATGATGCTAGCCATTCGTCCCTTTTAAAGATTGTTTATGTGGGAATAGGGAAGGTCTTCAATGGCAAGCCTATTATCTTTCCCTCCTCAAGGTTAGAGCTGGTAGATCTTTAGAAATCAGAATTTGAAAAGAGGCCATTTATACCTGAGCTTGGATTTTTATCATATCTGAAACCATTATAGATGATCAGTGTCATTATGAATGATGAGGTCCCCCTCTCGTTATTCAAAAGGCGAGTATGAGGTGAGAGTGACTTTCAGTTCTCTTCTGATAACATCTTTTCTGTGGCCCGTACATGCAGGTGAGTTCAGGACATTACGTTATGTGACCTGCAGCCTGCTGCGCTACTCACTGTTCATATTCATTGTACGAAGAGTAAAATTGTACAGTAATCTGAAATAATTATTTTTGCTACAGTAAGTTCGGACAGCATGTTTTCTCTTGTTTTTTGTTTGTTTGTTTTTTTACTCTGAAGGTACAAAAATATATCAGTTAAAGTTATATTTCTGTAATGCATCAAGGTCAAACTAATGGACATTAATCATAACTTCAGTACTCTTAGCCTCAAACTGTAATTGTTGGAATATGTCTAACAATAATCACTTGTCATTTGTTACTCAATACCACCTTTGTGGATCTCCTTTAAGTGAAACTTTCACACATTTATGCTGCGAACGTCTTATTAGTTCTTCCAATGACTGGCCAGTAGGTGGCAGTGTAATGGCTGGTGAGACAAACTGTTAAATTGCTGCCACAGAAATTTATTTATTTATTTATTTATTTATTTATTTATTTATTTATTTATTTATTTATTTATTATGCTGTCCACGGTAAAGACTGCTACGGCTGCTTTTGTCAGAGACAATCCCTCAAGGTTAGCCAGTTGTTGGATAACTGCAGGTTTGCATGTACAAAGACATATACCAACTTTTGTTTCAGTTGCATTAACTATGCAGCCAACGTAGATTCATTATTCTTTTTCTTTTTTCAAATTAGATGCTGTTCAGTTTTCCCTCACAGTCTTGTTTGTCCTGACAACAAATGAATCATCCTGTAAACAATAGGCTGCGTCACATGTCAGTGAATGGTAATTATCAATTATGCTAATCAAAGTTATATTGTCAGAGCACAAATCTAGATTTATTAAATTTACATCTAATGTTCTCACCCCAGCTTGCAGAGCGGTTATCAGATTATTTTATGCTGCTACCAACCCCTGTAAATGGCACTTAGATAATTGAGGGAGGACTTAACAGTGAATTTTCTAATAAAACAGATCCTGTTCAATCAGTAAAGTTTTTTTTTTTTTTTTTTTTAAATAACGAAAAATCAATGCAAGTAACCTGAAAAACATTTTTCCCCTTCTTTTTAACAATGTATTTGCATGCATTTTGAATGATGAATATGGGTCCTTTTTCACTGATACTAATTTGCCAAAAGGAATGACGTTGTTGTCAGTGGAAATGTCATCATCTTAAAATAAAATTATAGCCATAAACATCTCTATACAAAAACAAGCTGCTCAGTACTCAGACACTGAAAAGACGGGGACACCTGGAGGCTGCGGCCTAATCAGCCAGGCAGAAACATTATTCTTTCTATTGCCTGAAGATGACGATTCCTGACAGGAGTCATGTTTAAAGATTTATCCCACTGCATGGAACGTGCCCTCAGCTTTATGAAAGACTGCACATCACAGAGCGTTGACCATATGTGTGATGCTCTACTGGGTACTTCCTGCTGCCACCAAGCGTAAAAACATTCACTCATGCACTCATGAACTGTTTGGAAAGAGCTGCTAATGTTTGCTACTGTGACTTTATCAAAGGTTACCTGTGTACTAATCAGTGATAAGAAAAACCAGTTTGTTAAAGCGGCTATTTTGGATGCCAGCTTTAAACGCATTTAATGAAAATATATAAAACAAATAAATTAACTCTGTACATTTCTGCTATTAAACAGTAAAAATCATGTTGGTGTTTTAAAAAAGTGAATAATTCCCTCTTGCCAATATGTCACAACACAGATCATTGATAAAAGGGAGAGTTACAAAAAAACAAAAAGCATCTGTACCCCAACATACTGGGTTGTAATGGTTTGAATATTAGGCCCAAACTTCTAGTGGAAACATTGAACATATTACAAATAGATAGAAGGGGGCCTTTGCTGCTCAAATACTGTACAGACAGAGAGAGAGAGAGAGAGAGAGAGAGAGAGAGAGAGAGAGAGAGAGAGA
>BJFM01003042.1:0-15474 GCA_016586285.1 Arothron firmamentum
AAGAACCTTGCCCCTTGGAGTAACTCGAAGGCTGAGGTGATTAGTGGGAGGGGGTGCCTGTTATTGACGGTGATGGTGTTGAGGCCTCTGTAGTCAATGCAGGGGCGTAGGGTTTTGTCCTTCTTTTCCACAAAGAAGAACCCCGCACCGGCCGGAGACGACAACTGACGGATAATACCGGCTTCCAGAGACTTGCTTATGTAGCCTTCCATGGCTTGCCTCTCTGATCCGGATAGCGAGTACAGACGCCCCTTGGGTGGTGACGTTCCCGGGAGCAGGTCAATGGTGCAGTCATATGGGCGGTGAGGTGGCAAGGAGGTCGCCTTGGTTTTACTGAACACCCGTCGCAGATCGTGGTACTCTGGCAGAACCCCTGCCAGGTCTGGGGGTTCCTCGACCTCCATGGTCGCAGTTGGCGGAGGAACGGCTTGCTGCAGGCAGTTAGGATGGCAAGCCGGCCCCCACTCCCGGATGACTCCGGTCTCCCAGTCAATGTGCGGATTATGTCGTTGGAGCCAGGGGAACCCTAGGATCAATGGTAGACCAGGCTGGTCGAGGATATGAAAGCGGATCTGCTCGTGGTGGTTGCCGGACACGGGCATGGCTACGGGTCGGGTCTGGTGAGAGATGGTGCCCAGGTGATGGCCGTCGAGGGCTCGGACAGGCATGGTCCGGGGCAGTGGTTCTCGGCCGGGGCCCAGCAGGCGTCCGCCCCGGAATCGACTAGGGTGGCTAGTTCCTTGCGGCCCCCAGGCAGGAGAAGGCAGGCTCGAAGAAGGGGCCGTGAAGGGTGGGGAGGAAAAGTTGCCTGACTCACCTGTACCTCCCTGACTGCAGGTGAGTCTGCCCTTTTACTGGGCAGGAAGAAATGAAATGACCCTTCCCACCGCAGTACAGACAGAGATTCTCCCTCTGGCGACGTCTTCGTTCATCTGGAGTGAGAGAGGTATGGCCCAACTGCATCGGTTCTTCCTCTGACTCAGGTGTGGTTGTTGGTGGAGGAAGCTGCAAAGATGGCCGCATAAACACCTGACTGGCTGCCGACAACAAAGGGGAGGCTGGCTGCCGGCCACGACTGCGAGCTTGCATCCGCAGGTCCACCTGTGTTGCTTGGTCTATGACGCCATCAAGCGACGCAGGTCTGTCATACGCGATGAGCATATCCTTGACTCGGTCCGCCAGGCCGTGCAGAAAAGCATCAGCGAGGGGGGCGGGAGGCCAGCCGCTTCGACTGGCCAGAATCCGGAACTCCACCGCGTAATCCATCATGCTGCGCTGCCCCTGCCGTATGGCGAGTAACTCGTCCGCTGCAGCTGGCCGGGAGGTGCCGTGGCCGAAGATCTTACGCAGCTCTGCGGCAAATGCTTGAAACGAAGCGCACGCGGGCGTTTGACGCTCCCACTCCTCCGCACAGACGCGCGCGCCCGGTGAGATTGGCTGCCTCCGTGGCAAACGTGCGGGGTTGGAGGGAGAAGAGCAGGGAGCAGTTGGTTAAGAACGCCCGGCATGACTGCGGATCTCCCGCGAAGCGTTCGATGTCACCAATGCTGGGGCTCCGGTCCCACGATCTGGGCTGTAGCTGGTGGTGCAGGGACGGGCGCAGCAGGAGCAGAAGCAGCCGTGGCGGTGGCGACGGCGACTGATTCGGCGACAGGCTGTTGACGGGGACTGGTCAGGTAAGCGAGCGTCTGTTCGTGGGCGTCCGTAGCCCGCTTGTTCTCGGCTACCACGGACGCTATCCTCTGAAGAGTCTCCTCCATTCCTGTCAGCCTGGCCGAAAGGTCGTGTGCTGGATCCATTTCTGGCCAGATCGTACTGTCAGGGTGTAAGTGAGGACCCAAGAGCAGCACGTCTAGAGGTGAAGAAGCTCGTTTAATCTCAACACAGGTGAACACACAATAGACAAACTCGGAGTCAGAGCAGAAGGCAGGTCAGGTTACTGGGGGCAGCGACAGAGACAGGTCAAGGAACAGGCAGGGTCAAACAACAGGCAGACAGGCAAATCAAGCTGAGACAAATGTGGGAACGAGTTGTACAAGTACGAACTACGATCTGGCAAAGACACAGTCATAGACATTCTGGGGCTTAAATAATCCTGCTGATTGCAGACAAGGCACCGGTCTGGCTAATTGGGAATGCAGAGCAGGTGCGGCTGATCAGGAATGTGGTGCAGGTGAGGCAGAGAGGGGAGGGCGAGAGCCGAAGCCATGACACAGTAGATAAAATACAATTAAATAAGGCTCGAATTTAAGCATAAACACAAGGCTCAAACCAAGGATACAAACACAAAACAAAATAAGGATCAAAACCAAACTCAAAAACACCACAATTTCATAAAGAAAATAAATAGTATAAAAGACATAAAACATGAAAGACATACAACCTCTCAACCTCTCATGAAGTGTCAAAGGAAAAGGAACAGAGATGTGTTTTAAGAAGAGATTTAAAAACAGAGAGAGAAGAGGCCTGCCTAATGTGCAGGGGGAGATCATTCCATAATTTTGGAGCTACCGCAGCGAAGGCACAATCCCCTCTGAGCTTCCGCTTAGTCTTTGGCACACTCAGGAGCAGCTGATCAGCTGACCTGAGAGAGCGGGTGGGTGTATAGACCTGAAGTAGCTCAGAGAGGTAGGGCGGGGCAAGGCCATTCAAGGAATTAAAAGCAAATACAAGAATTTTAAAATGAATCCTAGCATGTATGGGCAACCAGTGGAGTGAGGCTAAAATAGGGGAAATGTGCTCCTGTTTCGGTGTGGAAGATGCACTAACACCCACATATAGACCATTGCAATAATCCAGCCACGAGGTAACAAAGGCGTGTATCAGAACCTCAAAATGGTGGCTTTGAAGAATTTTCTTTACTTTGGCTAGTTGCCTCAAATGGAAAAAGCAAGTTTTCACAACCGACCTGATCTGGCTTTCAAACTTAAGAGCACCATCTACTTTAACCCCTAGGTTTGTGATAGTCAGTTTAATGAACTGAGCCAGGGAATCCAGATCGGCCGGGGGTGTCCCAGGGGTACCACTGAAAACCATTACTTCTGTCTTTTCATTATTAAAATTTAAAAAAATTAAAAGCCATCCAGGCCTCAAGACACTCCAATAAAATTTTAACTGAATATGTGTCATTCTTTTTAAGAGTCACATAAATCTGACTGTAGTCTGCATAGCAATGAAAAGAAATATCATGCTTTCTAAGTATGGAGCCAAGTGGGAGCAAATAAAGAGAGAAAAGAAGAGGGCCTAAAATTGAGCCCTGTGGGACCCCACAGGAGAGAGGAGCGGAGGAGGAAACAGGGTCACCAAGGCTGACACAGAAAGTTCTATCGGTCAAATACGACCTGAACTACTCCAGTGCTGTGCCCCTGATGCCCACCCACTGCTCCAAGCGTGATATAAGGATTTTATTGTCTACTGTGTCAAAAGCAGCAGTTAATTCCAACAGCACACCTATTGCCGGAGTCAGTAGCTAAAAATATATAATTAAAAACTCTTAAAAGGGCAGATTCAGTGCTGTGCAGAGTTTTAAAACCGGATTGGAAAACCTCAAAGATTTTGTGCTCTTCTAAAAAGGAGCTTCTGGAGCATGTTGCTGGATCTCCTACCTCCCACTATTCTGAGGCCTGGTACTGCTGCTGGATCCAGAACCCTCTCCATGGCCCTGCCTGGATCCTGCTGCTTTTGTTCAACATTCTCTCCATCCTCCCTGTCACTCCTCTCCCCCTCATCTTTTTCTCTCTATCTACCCCATCCTCTGTCTCTCTTACCATCTCCCTGTCTCTCTCCCCCTCTTTTTTCTCTCTATCTCCCTCTCTTCTGTCTCTTTCACCATCTCCCTGTCTCTCCTCTCCCCCCTCCTTTTTCTCTCTGTCTGCACCTCTCCTTGGTTCACCATCTCTCCGTCTTTCTTCTCCTCTCCTCCTCTCCCTCCCGGGCTGTCACAGCAGATGGCTGTCAACACTGAGTCTGGTGCTGCTCGAGGTTTCTGCCTGTAAAAGGAAGTTTTCCCTTGCCACTGTGGCCAATACCAACGGCTTACTCAGTGTGGGGCTCTGAATGAGTAAAGTGTCTTGAGATAACATTTTTATGAATTGCAACTTTAAATAAAACTGAATTGAATTGGATTGAATTCAAACTAAAACCTCATATAACTAAGAAAAAGAAGAGAAAAAAAACAATTAACCGATCCACAAAACCATAACCAAAAACTAACAAATGAAATGAAAATAATTTACACGCAAATTAGTTGCACATCATTATGCACAACAGCAGAATACAGGAACATGGGACCAACGGCATACACACCAACAAACACACACACACACCAACAGACACAATCAACAATAAAAGAAAGGGAAAATGGCCGTTATCCCCGCGGCCAACAGGCTGCCAGGCGGTGATGCAGCAGATAAAAGGGGGCCGTCTTCACACTCGACACCACGAGCGGCCACAAAACCCAACGGAGCATCCGCCACAGAAGGCCTCTTGGCAATGCAGCAGCGATGCCCGCACAGGGGCAATTTCCAAGCCGTGATTACGACTCTGGCGATCCCTCCAAATGGCGGAAGTACCTTCGGGTTATAAATTACCACACTCGGAAAATGGGAAACCTCCTGCATACACCCAAACATAACACTCAGCAGACCTGTACCATTAGCAGCGAAAGAGGAACTGACACAATCAGGGGAGCAACCTGGGCATCAAGGAACAGAAAGGGAAAGACAGGTGCTGGCTCCCTTTTATAAACTGCCCTCTAATGGCTACAATCAGGAGAACCACCTCTTATATTCATCCTGCTACAGGCAGGGATATGTGGCTATCTGTACTTAATGACCAGTTTGAGGTTTGTCAAATCATTATTTTTCCTTTTTTAAAAAAAATGTAATTGTTGATTTTGCTGTGCTGTACCATGAATCCAAACTGAGTCTTTCTTGCTTACACAATGTGAGGCCTGATGAGAGATTAGAGCAGCTCGTACGCTTACGTCCAAATTGATAAATGCTGAGCCTTGCGTGAAACGTTTTGCGCGCAGTTTTCTGCTGTATGTACGGTTGATAAATGAGGGCCATTAGTCACCGGTGGGTGGACATGGGGTGGAACCCCAATGCATTTTGAGGTGGTATTTTTTTAATTATTTATTTTTTGTCTTTATGGAAGTGGTTTCTGTCTCTCGGCCACTTTATATTATGTCAGCAGGGTTTATGACTTATTGCCTGCACTTTCCGTTCAACTGATTTCGCAAAACTTACTCTACTACTCTACTCTCTCAAAGTATTTGGCCAATTTTCTAGTAGTCTCCTCAAGTTACAGCTAAAAATCACTGAAGAATATTTTAAGAGTTTGCCTCTACCTTTATATGACTAAACAGGAAATGTAACTGATAGTAGTTAGATAGTAGTCATTATGCTGATCCCATTCCTGTGAAGAGACTATACAATACTTAAGTCAGTTGAGTCATATGTGTCAAATAAATTGTTAGGTTCCTGTACATTTGGGGGTTTCTGGTGTTTTGTGTTCTTTCATTGTTCTGGTTTTTCTCCACGAGGGAGCGTGGCAGCCTGGGTTGTCGCTGGAGACAGGGTGCAGCTTGGACTCATTGTAATCAGTGCTGGATTTAGAGCAGCTGCACCCGAGCGCCAGTGTTGGATCGTTACCTCACCTGCAGAGTGGTACCAGACTAACTCAGACTGAAGTTTTTCCTGTGCTTTACGGATTTTGACTCACAAAAGTTTTTGCCCTGGTTCCAAGGTTGCCACGTTCCCTGAGAAGAAGTCTGAGGTCTGGTTTCTGGACACTCCACAGTGGAGCCTCCCCCCGAAAAGTTCGACTTTTTGAGTTTTACATGAATTTTGTTTTTCCTCCAGTTGAAGGGTCATCTGTTTCCTCTGTTGCTTGCTCAATAAAAGGTTTTTTTTTTTTTTTTTTTTTTTTGCTTCTGAGTGCCTGCCTTGCATCTGGTGCAGAAAAGTCCAGCATTGCCTGTAGTCAGGCACTGGGCCAGAAGCAAGATTCCTGCTCCGCCCTGCTCGGACTTCACCTCCTGTCTTCTTCGTCTGAAACGCCTGCCTCCTGGTGAGCTGCGGCAGGCCTCCTCTGTCCTGGTGGTGTTCCCCAGAGAAAGCGACGCTCACCCAGACCTGCCATTCATGGTCCAGTGGTCTGACGGACCCAGGTGGGCCACTTTGGGCCAGAGACCCTCCAACTGTGGCAGCCCAGTGGCTCCGGAGACAAAGGAGGACCCCCCAAGACCCTGATTTAGGAGTTCCCAGTAACCTCTCCAGTTCCAGGAGGAAGGCTCCAGAGGCTCAGAGGTGGGAGGCACCTCAGATCCAGACTGGAGCCATACCGGTCATGACCGCCGTGCCAAAGCCCACGCCTTTCCCGACCGCATTGCCGACAACCACACCGGTTCCGATCATAGCACCGACGACCACACCGGTTCCGATCACAGCTGCAACCTCAGTCGTCAAGGCCGTGTCTCCGGCAGCCAAGCCTCTGACCCCTGCAGCCAAGCCCCTGATCTGCAAGGGCTGACATCCCTGTCGAAGCTAAAGCTGCTCCCAACCCCCTGGCTGAGGCTGCTACTGTAGCAACAGAGGCCATCCCTGTTTAGGATGGAGCTAGCTCAGAGTTCCTGGTGGACAACGCCCCTGGAGGAGCTAAAGTTGTCTCTGAGCGTGGCTAAGGCTGTCCCTGCACAAGCTGTGGCCACGGCCTCTCCGAGGCCGTGGCCACAGCCATCCCTTCAGAAGCTGAAGGGGTCTCCAGGGCCGGAGCCTAAGCCATTCCTGCAGGAGCTGAGACAGTCCCTGAGGACGCTGCTGAAGCAGTCCCAGAGCCCTGGGCCGAGGTCATCCCTGAAGACACGCAGGCAGCCCCTGAGCCTGTGGCTGGGGCTGACAGGGAAGAGATTGAAGCTGTCCCAAAGGCTCTGGCCCAGGCTTCCCCTGGAGAAGCAGAGGCCGCTTCTGAACCCATGGCTGAGATAGCCCCTGTAGAAGCAGAAGCTGCCGCAGAGCCCGTGGCTGAAGCTGTCCCTGGAGAAACTAAAGTCGGTCCTGTTGCAACCAAAGCCACATCAGAGTCCCTGTAGAAGCTGAAGCCACCCCAGTAGAAGCTGAAGCAGGCCCTGAGGCGGAAGTTGCCCCAGTAGAGGCTAAAGCAGTTCCCGAGGGGGCTGAAGCTGGTCCTGAGCCCATGGCTGAAGCTGCCCCTGTAGAAGCTGAAGCTGTTTCCTTAGAAGCTGAGGCTGTCCCAGGGCCCCGAGCAGACGCCGTCCCTGGAGAGGCTGAAGTTGCTCCTGAGGCTGTAGCAGAGGTGGCCCTTGAAGAGGCTGTAGCCGACCCTGAGAAAACCGACGCTACGTCAGAGCCTGCAGATCCCCCTAGACGCTTTAGCAGGCCCAAACCTCTTGGCTAAAGCCATTCCCGAGTCTGTGTGAGAAGCTGCCTCAGAGCCCGTGGCTGAAGCCGTCCCTGGAGAAACCAAAGCCGGTCCTGCTGCAACCAAAGCCGCCTCAGACTCCCTGGCAGGGAGAGCCACTGTAGAAGCTGAAACCACCTCTCTAGAAGCTCAAGCGAGCCCCAAGCTGGAGGCGGAAGTTGCCCCTCTAGAGGCTAAAGTGGTTCCCGTGGGGGCTGAAGCTGGTCTTGAGCCCATGGCTGAAGCTGCCCCTGAAGAAGCTGAAGCTGTTTCCATAGAAACTGGGGCTGTCCCAGAGCCCAGAGTGGGGCCGTCCCCAGAGAGGCTGAAGTTGCTCCTGAGGCCGTAGCGGAGGCGGCCCTTGAAGAGGCTGCAGCCGACCCTGAGGAAACCAAAGCTACCCCAGAGCCTGCACCTGCAGCCCCCCTGTTGACGATGAAGCGTGCCCTGAGCTCTTGGCTAAAGCCTTTCCCGAGTTCGTGTGAGAAGCTGCCTCAGAGCCCGTAGCTGAGGCTGCCCCTGAAGAAGCCAGGGTGGCACTGAGGCCAAAGCTAAAGCTGTCCCTGAGCCCACGACTGAAGCTGCTCCAGGGGCCCTGGTTGCAGCCGTCTCTCCAGAAGCTGAGAGTGTCCTGGAAGAAACTGGAGCCACCCTGGAGCCCCTGGCTGAAGCTGTCCCTGCGAAGAAGCTGGAGCTGCCCCCATAGAACCTAAAGTGGCACCTGTAGAGGTGGAAGTTGTCCTAGAGGCCCCAGTGAACACTAAGGACCTGGTGGAAGCTGGGTCAGAAGTAGTCCCTCCGTACGACACCCCCCCCCCCCCGAAAAGTTCGACTTTTTGAGTTTTACATGAATGTTGTTTTTCCCTCTGTTTCCTCTGTTGTTCGTCCAATAAAAGGCTTTTTTGCTTCTGAGTGCCCGCCTTATATCTGCATTTGGGTCCTAAACACTACACGCTCCATAACATAAATGGTACATTAAAGTATATTTTGTCAATTTATTTCCCACTTACAAACGCTCCTAAAACAAAAAAGTGATTAGTGAAAAAATTAGGAAAGTGTCAAAAAAGAATTCGTTTAAAACAAGAGAGCTGGAGCTGGGAACTTTGGTTTCTTTGGTCCTATTTTATGGACATAAAAACCTTTTTAAGAGACTTCCAGAGTCTCTTCGCATCACTAACAACTGTAGAAGAGATAAACAAGAAATGACATTTTTTGAAGGGGAAAAAATGACGAGTTGACTGGAAATTGTTTTCAACTATATGAATTTGCTCTAAAATTACCACTAATCACCAGGATCCCAGTCGACGACAGACGTGACACCTGTGTTGGATCTCCCTCTCCGAGCCTGCCGGGCAGCAAGCATACCTCACTGAGGGACCTTTGCTGTCTGCTGTCACTGGTCCTGTTTTGCCTGCAGTAAAACCTGTCACATATACATATAATGATTATGAGTTCAGTCAGCAGCAACACAATGCTGCCATTTTTTTGTCTTTAATCTGTGTGTAGCATTTCTGATTGCAGTGTTTAAAAGATCCTGAAAAAAAAATGTACTTGTTAAAAGACACACTGCAGGTCAAGTTTTTACAGAAACTTAGATGGATGGATGGGATGGAGTTTCACTACACATTTTGGCAGGAAAAAAGGAAAGAAAACAAAAGCATAAAGAAACTCCATTTTAAAAAGTAAAAGATTTAATATTAACACATGAAAAAGTCATACCTTTACATTTTTTTATAGGCCACCATTCTGAACCGATTTGAGCAACAGGATTTGAGCAACAGGATAACAGACCGCCTTACTTACAAATACTTTGTAGTGAGTAATTATGGGTAAAATTCTTTAAAAGGAGCTCCCAGTACTTGTGGGTATTTGAGCAATGTTAGCTCATACCAGTAAAATGGAAATGCATCTCGAAAACATAATTCTTACCATTAAGTATACATGAAGCATTACTTGCCTTGTATCATCAAGGCATAATACATGCATGATGGAAGTCAAACTGAAGCATTAAGGTGAATTCTTGGTCCAGGGCTGCCATAATAATGCTTATTACCTGCTTAGGTAACACTTTAGATTAGGGAACACATATTCAACATAATTCTAATCTAAAATGTTACCAAACCTTTATATCCTTTATCATACATTCACCAATATTTACTTATATATTGATGCCTTTTTATTCATTACAAATCACTTGCTGTGACCTATTTTTCACATGGTAAATAATGGTGAATATGTGTTCCCTAATCTAAAGTGTTACCCTTGCTTGTATTTTGGTCAAATTATTATTGCCTAGACAACAGCAATGGTCAATTCATTGGTATTTCCTGTTTCTGTTTCTAAATATTGAGTATTGAGTGAAACTGAGGGACAAGGCTCTTATGTTAAGGTGTCATTGCCAGGATACACACTGTTCATTAGCAGAGCTTGAATATCTGAAAATGATTTCCCCAAGAGAGGTTCGAAATAGCTCAAAGTTAGTGCATATTTGTTTTTACTGAAGAGATATAAATATCTTAAGCATTGAAATGTTCTTAATAGTCTGATGAATACCTGTTCTGTTTTTTAATCTTTTATTCCACTTAAATGTGCATATTGCACCAAATATGCACCAGTTTTAAATTCAAGATAGTTCAAGCACTGACTCATTCCCTTCTTCTTTCAATCATTTTAGCTATGGAGGAGCTTGATGGAGATGAGGTGAGAGTGTCCTCCCGAGGACGTCTTGCTGAGAGAGACATTGTACAGGTACTCATCATAATTGAACTGCTTACACTCAGGATATGCAAATATATAATGAGAAATGCCTTATAAAAGCTCAATGTGACATTGATGTGCTATTAAATTGATTCTTCTTTAAACATATAAACATATGATAAAATCACAATTGAGGTAAATATGTAACAAAATAGACAGTCATGTTGATTTTTTTTTTAGCAGCAGTTATTTTTAAAATTAATATTCAAATTATGCACATAAGCCTCATTTATATTTCCCTTTGCATCCAGTTCGTTCCATTCAGAGATTATATCGACAGATCTGGCAACCAGGTCCTCAGCATGGCCCGGCTGGCCAAGGATGTCCTCGCTGAGATCCCTGACCAGCTGCTGTCTTTCATGAAGAGCAAAGGCATCGAACCACGACCAGCTCTACCAGCAGTAGAACTGCACAACTAACCCTGACAGAGGCACTAGCCAACCCCCTGCATGTGTTTTTCTAATCTTTCCTTCTTTAACATTACTTACTTATACTGAATGTGCAGCAAACTGGGATTGTGACTAACACATTTTCTGTATTATCCAAAGTGAAACCAATCAAAGTGAAACCAAAAATCGCACTGATAGGATTTACATGCTGCTATATTTCATTGTTTTCCTCCCTAACTTGTATTCTGTTTGGAAAAACTTTTTTTTTTTTGGAGTAACTTTTTACATGTATCCTTGTCCTTGGACATAGAATTCCAGAGGTTCCAAAGGTTTGCAAGAGAAACAAAGGTAGCCAAACAATTTCTCCAGTCTGGAGGCAAGCTTTTGAAAGCAGCACTTGGAAGCCAAAGGTGCTCACTAAGCTGAAAAAGAGGTGCACACAAGATACTGAGATCAAAAAGATTTGCCCATCTTTAAAACACTAAAAAGGAAATGACGCAATATGGGTAAAATGATTTAACAATAACAGACCATAAGAATACACACCCTTCTGTGTCAATTGCTGAACGTCCAAACATGTCAACGGACACCGAAATACTGTGTAGTGTGGCGGTCTGACTCTCTCTGACTATAAACAGCAGGGTTAGGGCAATCTATCTATCTATCTATCTATCTATCTATCTATCTATCTATCTATCTATCTATCTATCTATCTATCTATCTATCTATCTATCTATCTATCTATCTATCTATACATACATACATGCAAACATACATACATACATACATACATACATACATACATACATACATACATACATGCAAACATACATAATACACGTGTATACACATTCTGCTATGACACACCCACCCCTTCTTTGCACAGCATGGAACGAAGCTGTTGCTGATTTACCTCCCACTGTTCAAGAAATGCCAGTCTCTGTAGCTGCCCTGCAGAGTGAAGGAGGGAAAAAGAGCTGGAAAGGAAAAGGATGGAAGTGACAAAGAGGAAGGAAAACAGTAAAGATGAGAATAACATGCACAGAGGTGTGTTTCAAAATGGGATATTTAGCTTCATGGCAAATAAAAATGGATGTTTAATGGATGAGAACATTTAATTCAGGGCCACACTCAGCAAAATTATGCACCAATATTAGTGTAATGTAATCCCTACACGTCTGACTCCATTGTCATAGAAATAGGGAGCAGTGCATAAAATACACCAAAACTGCCACCTGGTGTCCATTATTTATATAGCAACTTGTCTTTATTATGCATGCCTACTGTACAGACCAATAAAGTACAGTATAGTGCAGTAAACACAGTATTCGAATTATGGATGCAACGGCACCCTTGATAACTCAAAAAACCTACATAAACCCCAACGGGCCATCCACCTTGTATGAGTACCTCTGCCATTATTTTAAAGTTACTTCAGAAAAACTAATGGCCAGACATGACTGCTGAACACTTCTGTGTTTTGTGTGAAACTTTGTTTCGGTCAATATGGTGGTGGTAACTTAGAGGGGTGTTTGTGGTTTGCTGCATGTGCTGTGTCAAATATTATCACTTTTCATAACAAACAAATTTTGTCAAGTTTTTTTGCATGTTGAAGAAAAGTATTATATAATGTGGTCTGGACAGAAAAAACATCTATTTCAAAGAAATGTATATTCCGTATGTGCCACACTTTACTTATGCAGTATTCAGTGACTTGCAGAGGATTTATGTTTGTTTGTTTTTTTTTGTTTTTTTCTTCTTCCTTGTAATTTCCCTGTTGAGGTCAGGTACTTTTGTATCCTGCAAGAATATGTGCCACTGCAAGTCAAAAGTACAGAAATGACTCACTGTCTGTAATATGATTTTTCTGAATCAACAGCATTCTTGTCTTATATTATGCCTGTGTGTCTTGACAATTCCACTGCTATCATTATACAATGCCATGCTGTAGAACTCAATTTAAGATGATTCTGGCTCCAGTTTCAAAAACTCAAGCCAAAAACATTTCTTTAAGTGTAATAACAACAAATCTATATTGTGTATTCTTAGAAATATCTATCTAAGCTTTTTAACTACAAACCTTTAACTGTTTTCAAGACATAGACAAAAAGACGTGTTTTGGTAGAAATCTAAATATATTTGCATTTATTGCTGTTGTCTATAGATGTTACTGAACGCCAAGACCACACAAGACTCTATTAACATTAAGTTGATTTCAGTATTATAAACACCTTGTGACACTACTGCAAATGAGTGATAGTTTTAAAATGTTTGAATGAAAAAAATAGAGCACTTTATCTTATTTTATTCAGTAATATAAGTTTGGTTCATATTTGAATTACAGCATGAAATAAAATCATCAAGGGTCTGCCTTCGTCGATTGTGTTGTAGTGAAAGCAGCTGACTGAGGACTTGTGTTTTTCCTGAATTTATAGGAAAACTAAGATGGGGGAAATACTACTTATTTTTTAATCTCGGTAACTATTTTACTGTCCCTATAACTATCTTGGTATGTTCCCCAGTGTAGGAATGATTTTAGTTAAATAAACACCATGTATGGATGTGTAGATGTTCACAACTCTATATAAATATGCTATCATGGCTAGGGTGTCCCATGATTGGTAGGTAATTTGCATGGATCACCATTCCTGGATTGATCAGAAGCATTAAATTACTGCAAAAAAAAGTCTCCTAAATATTTCATTGATTATTGTGGTGATAAATGAATTTTAGCTATTTATTTAATTAGCTCCACAATAATGCCCACAAACATATATCTAATGTTAATTTATTATGTTTAATATTTTAGCATTGGGCTGTTGTTTTTTTCTGTTGTTATTCTCTTTTACTTCTTTTCGATGTAAAAAATAGACAATGTTCATCAGCATTAGCAATATGTTAGCAGTCGGTCCACTGTAATAATTTTAAATTAAATGTAGAAACATGATTGTAAAATAACGACAGCATATTAATAAAAAGTTGTTTTCCTTGTTAATCATCATGTATAAATACAAACATTTTAATAGGTGTAGACCTTCTTGCTGCTCCAAGGCACGTAGGTAGAATCACCTTATGCACTGTTCACAGTTGCTGTTCACAGAAGGCTTCTTCAGTTCTGAACTGAAGAAGCCTTCTGGAGAGAAGGCGAAACGTCTTCAAGATCAACCTTTCTAAGTCAAGTTGCCTACAAAATCTAACCTTGGATAACTATGACCTGGATGAATGAGAACCTTCACAGACATCATAAGAGGGACAGTTCCTCATTGAGACCAGTAGTGTGGAGTGTATGTAAATAAAAAATCCATTTACTTTCCTTTTTTTAGGAGTTTTTGTTCAATGTTACCAGCTCTGCGACTACAAGATGTCTGTTGGATGACACGGAACGAGAGTATCAAGGGAGACTGACTGGCTTCATTAAAATGGCAAGCAACAGATGACTTTTCATCATGTCTTCTAAGCACTTTTATGTTCAACGATATGTGTTTTGACAGGTCTGATAGTTTTGCCTACATATTGGAGACCACAAAGGCATGAAAGAAGGTAAATGACTCTAGCTAATGAGCATTTGAAGCATTGTCTGATACTGTATATTCTAGAGGTTACATGACTGGAAAAAATGCTCGTCTTTTTGGAGTTCTCACATGCTGAACAATTGCGGCATGGAATGAAATCACTCATCCCATCCAGACTCCTCTGGACAGGAGCGTGTTGAACATAGGTGTCAGTGCGTACAATATAGTCCCTTATGTTTCCGGCTCTGTAATGGGCAAAGATGGGATAGTAAGAAAACAATGTTTTACAGGATCAGCAGAAAGAACATTCTATTGTTTCCTGATGATTTTTTTAATATCTATGCTCAGAGAAGAGTAAGTAGTGGTGCAGATGACCGAGCTTTTTTTTTCTTTTAATAAGACTGTGAGTGGAGGGCTGACTGACATCCATGTGGCAGACTTTTTCCAAAGCGGCATCAAGCCAGCTTGTGGGATAAGCCCTCTGTTGGAAGTCAGTGCACATATTACGAGCCTCACGTTCAAAATCATCAGGTGAGGTACAGATGCGTTTCAGTCTCACAAACTAGGAAAATGGCAGACCTTTTTTCAAAGAGTTTGGATGAGCACTAGTAGCATGAAGAATACTGTTTTTGGCTGTGGGTTTAGTGTAAAGAGTCGTCGAAATCAAATGATTTTGGATGCGCACTTTGGTTATCTAAAAGGAAATTTCCTGGGAACTATGTTTGAGGGTGAACTTAATGGTGGGCGACATGTTGAGATGTAACACAAACTGATCAAGTTTAGATAATAGGCCCCTCCACAAGAGAAAATAGTCATCTATGTGCACTGTAAAAAATTGCTGTTAAAAAACAGCCAAAGTCTAACAGTAATATACTATTTTCTATTCAAATGGTAACATACCGTAGAAAGCAATGCATCCTGGGCAATATCTATTGGCGTCTTGTCATCGCCGATAAAATATATGCAACATGCTGTAAATAGCATTGAATTCTGGGAGTAATGTGCGAATTCACAACAGAGAATCTACGAGGCCGTTGCAGGACACTTGGATGAGTGCAAAGGCAACTTGGAAATTCCCTCGTTTTCGATCTGTCTTAATCTTGCATCGTTGACACAGTGAGTTGTTTTAAATACCTTCAAACATCTTTCTAGTGTTGTTTGCTTTTGATGGTTCACTTATTTTGATAGTAAGCGCGCTTGGCAAAATTCTAACATAACGTAAGGTATGCTAGGTCAACACGACAGCTACTGACTTCTCCCGTCTCAAGTAACATTAACCACACGAGACTGGGCTCTTCTGATTTATGTTTGCTGGGCTTATTTGAGTTAAAGTTAATGAAACATGGTCTTTAACTGTGTTAATATGAATGATAGCATGATGACGTTGGGGGGGG
>BJFM01003045.1:1696-15790 GCA_016586285.1 Arothron firmamentum
GGGGGGGGGGGGGGGGGGGGGGGGGGGGAGTTCTGTACCTTGCTCAAGGGTACCTCGGCAGTGATCTGAAGGCGTCCTGGAACCTCTCCTGCCACCAGAACCTGCAAACCGGGCTGGAACCAAGAACCTCTCGGCCGTGAGGCCGCGTTTTTCAGATTAAAATTCAGGGTTCTTTTTTTTCCAAAATAAAAATAAAAATAAGCCGAAGTTAATTTGTGTAAATCACCTCAAAAATCAAGATTCTAATGATTTAACCGGCGGGTTATTAATGACGGAATCATCAACATTTCTGTTATTTGATGAATATTTTCTTTTTTACATCTGCAGCTGAAGCATTTCCTCCAGAAACAGAGACCTCCGACCACTGCCTGATTATTAAACACTGATTGGACTTTAATTAGGATGAGTTTCTGGTTTCTTTCACAGTAACAAATGAAACAGGGATCAGCGGCCGAGGGCGCAGAAGCAGCTGCCTTCTTGATTTATTCAAAATGCTAAAAGCTAATATTACGACTAGAAATATAAAATGTATGTTTTTTTTAATCATTAAAGGAATTTAACTTCCGCAAAACTGTCAAAATCTTGGAGGAAATGAATGACTCTTTAATTGAAATCAAACCTGCTGATGATTCCTTCCAAAGGACGGAAAACACCACCACTCGTGTCCACTGGGGGCGCCGTTCTGCCACGGTGGGGTTCAGAGTGAAGGATGCTGGGAGATGAAGTTTGTTTCCTCCGAACAACCTTGAACGAGAAGGAAGAGTGATTTGTGACAGAACTGATGAATAATTACCACATGGTTTTATGTTCTCTGTCAGTATTGTTATTAATCATGTGAATGTTTTAATTGTTGAAATTTGTTTTAGATTTATTTCAACTTTAACTAAATGTAGATAAAATCACTTCCCAAAACTTTAGAGCTAAACTCAAGGTAATGTTTCCATGCTGATTTTAAAGCTTAACTTTTTTGTAATAATGTGTGTTTTTACATATTGTGATCTCATTTATTTGAGTGTCTGGATTTCTTTTGGAGTATTTTCAGTTCTGCTCCAGATTTTGTTCTTTTTTTGTTCTTTAACGTAAGAACCATGTTTTATTCTCTGCCCTCATGCTGTTCTGCTCAGCTAATGTCTACTAGCATCAACATGCTCATGGACAGAGATGGATGCAAGGCCTCGGCTCTTCAGGGAACAAACCTGGGATTCGGCCCCCGGATCAGAGCTGCTCGTGGCCCCTCAGGAGGGGCCTCACCAGGAAGCTAGCAGCACCACGCACCTCTACCTCCAGCCGTTCACACGGTGTCTCAGTCAATGTTCTCATCAGGGACGACGCAGAAGCATCTGATGGTGTTTCTGTCCAACGTGTCCTCCTCTGACACGTCCGTCCTGCAGCCTCTCCATCATGTGATGGGCTTGTTTTCTGCTAATCGCTTCGATCAGGCCGCTCCTCACGGATGAAAAGAGCCTGTGTGAGCCACATGACACTTTCAAATTCACCATGCAGACGTTGGATTGGTCTCACATAATCGATCATGGCGGCTGAGCCGTGAATAAAGCGTCTCCTCACAGCCGCATGAGTCTTCAGCGCCTCTGAAGGTCCAGAATCTGGGCAGGGAAACGCAGCCAGGAGAAGCTTCACATCAGAACCCTGCAGATCTCTGTGAAGCAACAGATGATGGGAGGCTTCCTGCGTTTCTTTGCTCTTCACCTCCGGTGGAATCAAGCCTCACCCTAACTGGAGCTGAAGATCACGCAAACGGCTAACGGCTAAACGGTTCTGCTGGGACAGAGTGGAGGAGTGCACTGGTTACACTGGGAGTCAGGGTTGAGGGATCCCAGTTCCTCGCTGTCATGTTAAACAGCTCAGTGATGAATCAGCTGCACTTTTCTGTCTGGAAGCATGGAGGTCTCGCTAAACGAGTGAAACACAAATGTTAGCTTAAACGTTAATCCAATTTCAGATGGAGGGAAGCCTTTCCATACAATCTCCAACATCCATTTTCAGGTTGTGGGAAACTCTGAGTGTTTTGGCCACTGTGGCAGAAGCTCGGTAATCAGCATTAGGAGTGGTCATTTGCTCCGGATACAGGGTGTGTAAGAGGCTGTTTAGCAGTGGTGTTTTGGAGTTGTGGTGTTTCAAACACACTGAACTTTGGCTCAAAACTTACT
The DNA here is from genome assembly GCA_016586285.1 of Arothron firmamentum. Classification (NCBI taxonomy): domain Eukaryota; kingdom Metazoa; phylum Chordata; class Actinopteri; order Tetraodontiformes; family Tetraodontidae; genus Arothron; species Arothron firmamentum. Next base: position 3,865 of record BJFM01003045.1, read on the forward strand.
CCAACATATTTGCTCCATCCGAGTTCACGCGTGTCCACAGAAGAGGTCCAGGAAGCGGAGGAGAGCCTGACCCAGCTGGCTGACCCGTGGACGTGCACACGTACCCAGAGCTGCTCCTCCTGATGCAAACTGGAATTCATCAAAATATCAAGTTTATTATCAAACATACATTTAAAAAAAACCCCAAACAAGCGCTCTAAAGACTTGAAGGCAGCTCTGGAAACATTTCTAATTTCTTATGGTCTGGATATTCTGCCTGCTCGCCGCCGTGTTGCGGCTCCGTCCAAAGCAACGCTAACATGTTTTTTCACAGGCAATTAAAGCGAGAACAAGCCGGACTCACAAGGCAGCCGGAGCATGAGACCTTCATGGGGCTGAAGGCCACCTCCGGGATCAATGTTGCCATTTTGTTGATCAAGCAACGCAGATCCACCATGCAAGATGCATTTTGTTTGCACAGATGAAGTCTGAAGCCTCCATTCATCCAGCAATTTTTCACAGGAATAAAATTGGACGTGATGAGGATGAGGATGATGATGGTGATGGTGATGGTGAGTGCTAAAATAACAGCTTGTCTGCAAAAGATCTGATGGTACATTTGACACAATGTGCACTTTTATGGATCAATGATGAGTTTCTTTTGTTGCCAAGTTCAAAGAGACTCTCAGCTTTAAAAAAAAAAAAAAAGCTGCAGCAGAGGAACATCTGGGCTCCAGAATGCTGAAAACACACACTCAAATATACATTTAACACACATCCAAATATACATTCAACCTTCTTTTCTCAAAGCAGACAACAAAAACATTCAGAGAAAAATTCTGTTTACATTTACTTCTCGTTTATAAATCAGGAAAACATTGAAAATAAAAAAAGCTAATTTCGCACAGGTGAGACTGAAATATGTTTATGAAAACTGTTCTCTGCTAGTTTAGCTTTTGTAAATGTTCATTTCTTACATTCTGTGTGTGGAGCATCATTATTTTCCTCATTTGAAAATACTCATAACACAATTAAGATTTACTGTAGAACAGTGAAAATCAGCTCAGGCCTCTTCGCCTTTACTTTACCTGCAACAGCTTTGCTCTGAAGACGAAAATAATCATCAAAGGAGAAAAATATTCACGGATAAAACTCATGTTCAGAATCTGCAGCTTCTCTGTCTTTCACTAAAACATATCATGTTAAACTGTCTTTAATTTTAGATCATTTTAATTTTAAATAAATTTTAAACTTACCTCGATGTGACGTCAGCCGTGATCAGCGACGCAATGCTGCCCCCTGCTGTCTGAAAGCCGCTGCGACGCGTGATCCAAAGTGATAAATAAAATCATCTTATAAAATAAAGATTACTATTAATCTACAAATCTACTGTAACTGTCAGATTTTAACAGTAAATACATTAAACATACAACGTTCTTTTCAATTACGTGAAAAGTAGGTGTTCATCACACCAAAAGACTGAAATTTACAATGATTAAAAAAAAAACAAAAATGGTAAATTAAGCCGTTGAAAAGGAGGAAACAGATCCGATTTCACCACCATCACTTTTATTTTTTCATCCACACATCTGAAGACATGAGGAGTGGCTGCATGCAGATTACTGTCATTTATCTCATTTATCTACTCTGAATTCATCCAGGTTAATAAAGTGCATCGTTTCTTCACCCTGAGCCCCTTTAATCACAGCGCCCCCTGCGCCTGACTGCAACCACTGCACCCTATTATGGTCTACACACGTCCCTCAGGAGCTACGGTGACGTCACTTCCTCCTCTAAAGCTTTTTAAAAATTAAAACCACGTGACTGTGATGCTTGAAAAGTGCAAAGCAAAAAAAGTTTAGAAGACACTGAGGTGTTAGCAGGGCTGAGGAGCAGGAGGAGGAAGAGGAGGAGGAAGAGGAGGCTAACCTTCACCTGGTGGACACGCGGTGTTCTGCAACCACGCGTGTCCGACAGAAGCTGGAAGAATCTTTTCAGCTTCGAGGCGAAATGAACAAATTGCTTCATTCCTGGTGGTCAACCACCATGATGCAAACTGGCTGAGATCCTGTCTTTCATTTTCTGATGAAAGAGCCAAGAAAAGTGGTTTGATTGACGCTCTAGCAGCTGCTGGGCTGAGTCTTGTTTCCACAAGTCTAACCTACAATAAAGCGAATAACTTATCTCTCTGGCTGCTCCAGTGTCAAACACACATATACATGAACATAAACACGTGTCAGCTGTGCGACGCTGGTACAGGTCAATGATGAGGATGAGAGGAGACGCGTCCACACACCCGCATCATCCTTCACCTGTACCGGACCTGCACATGCTTCCTGCTCCTGTAGGTGGCGCTCACTCTCACAGACGGCCTCTCACTTGCTGGCCTGGAGGTACTGTTGAGTGAACATGTTGAGCTCGCTGTCCAGCCAGCCAGCCTTGTTCCTGACAACACAAACACACCTTCAGCCCCACGGCCAGGCGGCCTCATGCGTCTGTGGCGGCGGGTCTCACCGCAGCAGCTTGGCTTTGCTCTGCAGGGAGTCCAGCAGCTCCATCTTCTGGTTCATGTCCGTGATCTCGTCCTCCAGGTTCTGTCGGGTGACGTCGACCTGCTGGCAGAGCTGAGCGAACATTCCCGCCAACTCCCTGAGGAGCACGAGCACAGAGGGAAGCCGACCCGAGTGAGGAGGCTGCATCCTGGGGCAGCCCAGGAGTGTGAGTGTGTGTGTGTGTGAGTGTGTGTGTGTGTGTGTGAGCAGACTCACTGCTGGACTTGGTGGCTGCAGTTGGATCCAGTGTAGCTGACGATGAGCTGCAGCTTCTCACTGGCGTACTCCACAAACTGCCTCTTGAAGGCCCTCTCCTTGGCCTTGGTGGTCCAGGTGAGCCGCTCGTACACGTACAGAAGCCCGTACAGACCGAAAGACAGGGCGATCAGGCGCCACCCCACCGCCTTCCAGATCTGCACACAAACCCTCCAGAGTCAACGCTGAAAAACCGACACGGGCTCGTTCAACAGCACCAGCAACCGGGTCAGAACTGTTGAGTCTCACAGAATAAACCAGGAAGAGTGTGTGTGTGTGTGTGTGTGTGTGTGTGTGTCCTCACCACGCCACCAACCACAAGCACACCCATGGAGGTCCGGGATGTAAGGGAGGCAAGGCCGGTCACCATGGAGACCATGAGCTCCTCCTGGGTGACGGAGCTCTGTGGGAACGGAGGCATGCTGGTGCTGACAGGGGTCAGGGCCAGGGAGCGAGGGACCTGCGGGGGCCCAGAGGTCACATTTCAGACAGCACGTGACCTCATATGCAGGTCAAGGTCACATAAGGGTTCGGATGTCTGCAGACACCAAGATCCCACCTGGTCACTGTAGCCCATCAGGGCTCGCCGGGTGTTCTTGGGACCCAAGAAGCGGTTGACCAGCATGGTCCATCCCAGGGAGAAGTGGAAGCTGACATCCTCCTGGAAATCGCTGCACAGCCTGTCGCAGGCCAGGTCGTAGCTGAGGCTGAAGCGCTGCCGCGGGACCAGCTTGTCCACCTGCTCTCGGACCGGGTGAGGCAGCAGAGGCTTCAGGCCCTCTGAACATGGAGCCAAACACGGCCGTCAGGGGCGCTCAGCTAGCCGCTAACGCAGCTAAGAGCTGTGTGTGTGTGAATGAAAGACTGGAGGAGATGAGGGTGTGTGTTACCGATCATGTCGTTTTGCGTGGCCTGCAGGGAGCTGGTGATGGAGGTGGAGCACCTCTCCGACATGTTCTTGCCCAGCCCCTCCTCCACGTGCCGATGGAGCTCCTAAAAGAAGAAAGTGGCGGCTGGCTCAGATTTCAGGGATGTTGTGCAGAAGGTTCCTGGAGCAGAACCGGGGCTCTGGGACACGTGCGCCTCTGAAGAGCCTCACTAATACTAGTGATTAATCCTCTGCTCAGCTGTGGCTGCAGGTACTGAAGCACCAGGCTAATCCAGGGAGAGGTTTGGCTGCGCTCCACAGCACAGGCTGCAGGCCTCAAGGAGAACGTGCTGGCTCACCGCTTAACACAGACAATAAAGGCTTATGGCAGCCCCGCTGAGCCCACAGGTGGAGCACAGGTGGAGCACAGGTGAGTGCGTCCTGTGCTCCAGCCTGGCCTCCAGCCTGACCCCCAGCCTGGCCGTCCCACCGTCACAGAAGCAGCTCTAAGAACCTCTGGAAAACTCGTGCTCCACTTACGTTCTTGTAGACTTTCAGCACCACAGACGACGGGTGGAACTCCATGTGGAAGTCATCCACCAGCACGTGGAGCTTCCTGATCTCCTCCGCCATGGCGTTGGACACCTGAGCAGCAGCGCCGCAGAGTCAGCTTCAGCTCACCTCTGAAGGCCTGTGTGGTGCGGCGACGCTGAGGCTCACCTGTCTCTCCACCTCCTCTGTGATCCTCCTGATCTTGGCCTTACAGTCCATGGTCAGCAGGTCCAGCTGCTTGTCTATGAACTCCAGTCGGTCCTGGCGCTCCTCTTTGGTCTCCAGGCAGTTGACCCTAGGTGAGAGCGGACTTCAGGCCTGGCCCCGCCTGCGTACGCCTGGAGGAGCCTCACTCACCTCTGCTCCTGTGCTGCAACGTGCACCGAGTCCATGATGTGGCGCAGAGCTTCAGAGATCTGCTTGGCCCTCACGGTGTGCTGCTCAAACTTGGTCTTCACGGCCGACTGGGAGATGCACTCCTGCAAGCAGCAGAAGCTCCGTGAGCAGAGCGGCCGAGCCTCGGGGGCGCGACCCCCCTGAGCCCGTCTGGAGCTCTTACCTCAAAGCGCCTCTCAAAGTTCTGGAATTCAAACATTCTGGCTTGAAACCCTTCAGCCAGGGCTCCACCTGAAAGCACAGAGCAGCAGTCAGCATCCGCCCCCAGCCGGCCAGATGCATGTCAAAGCCTTGAAGCCCTCCAGCCTGCAGACATGTCCTCCAGTCCCAGCCTCACCTGCTTCAGGCATCCCCTGAGCTCTCTGCACGCGAGCCTGAAGAACTTCTTTGGCGGAGACAAAAAAGATGCGATCGCCGGCCTGAGCGCGGTCCACCACGCCCAGCTCCTCCACCAGGAAGTTGGAGCATCGGTCCATGTGCTGCCGACGGACCTGACACGCCAAACACACACGTTCCTGAGCCCCCGCCGGCCAAAAGAGCCCCAGGCGCAGGTCTGCTGGAGCCGCACTCACCTCCTCCATGTACTCCGGCTCTGAGGCGGAGGCGTCCCAGCGGTTGTTGAGGATGAAAATGTTGGGACTGGAGAGGCGCTCGTTCACCTTGTGGAAGAAGGACTTTTCCTGGACAAACATGCACATTTGCAGCAGCTGAAACCTCCTGCAGAAGCCCCAGCGTGTTGGACGAGCTCGGTGCTCACCGTCTGCATCAGCGTGGACTCGGAGTTGGCCACCAGGACAAAGACGTCCGCGTCCAGGCAGAACTTGTCGATCCAGCTGTCCAGTTCTGTGGTGACATCGATTCCAGGGCTGCAGGAGAACACACACACACGCACGCATACACACACACACGCTGGTCAGGCGGGAGAAACCAGTTCTGCCTTTGTTCTTCCGGGTCGGCGTCTGACCTGTCCACCAGGACCAGGTCGTCCCTGAGCAAAGCGCACTTGGCCTTGGGCCACATGACACAGACCAGGCTGCCAGCGTCCAGGTCCTCGTCCTGGTGCAGCGCATGAGCCAGCTGGTTCACGGTCTGCAGACAGGGACAGAAGACGAGCATCAGCGTGAGGAACACACCTGCACCCCCACACAGGCCAGCGTGGAGCTGCTCTGAACACCGTTTCCCAGCATTCACAGGCAGGAGGTCCTCTACTCAGGACCCGGGTTTGACTCTGAAGACTCTGACCTTGATGCTCTTCCTCTCCTCGGAGCCTTCAGTGAGGATGAAGGCCTCGCTGCCGTCGGTGCCCTCCACCCTCAGGAAGCAGTTTGTAGTGTGTCCAATTCCAGAGGGCAGAACCTTGTCACACAGCATGGCGTTGATCACCGAGCTCTTCCCGTTGCTCGTCCTGCGGAACAGAGGTTGCACCTTGTTTGATTTGGAGGTAATGAAGAGAGGGACACGAGGACAGCGTAATTCTGCACCAGCCAGTCAGGGCGGAGAGAGTCGTACCTCCCAAAGAAGACCACCTTCATGTGTCTGCGCGCCAGAACCTCTCCGATCCCAGCGACCTTGGCCAGGTAGCCACAGACCTCCTGAACCTGCTCCTCTGTGGTGACGGGGTCCAGCTCCTCATTTTTGTAAGTATCTGCCGCATGAAGACCATTTCTGGGTAATTAAAGCGTTTCTGGCAGTCTGATACATTTATGTGTGCATTTCCAGCCGTTTGAGACTAGAGGAACGTGAACTTTGGACGTCTGTCTGGCGTGGAACTGAAGGAACGTTACCTTCCAGGAAGGAAGCGCTCTCCTTGATGTAGGCGCCGAGCTGTTCAAAGATCCCGTTGATTTTCTTTTTCGCCGTGACGAAATGTTTGAGCGGCGATGCGTTCACTTCCGCCATCAGTCTCTTATCCTTCTTTCCGTGGACTGCGTTGGTATTGGGTCGTGAGAACACCAGAGACATGGCACTGCACAGAGAAACGATGCTCACTGGTGTCTCGGAAGGAAAATGAAAGTGAAGACCGTCTTAAAAGCAGAATCTCACTAATAACTGAAAAAAAGGGTGAGCAGTAAATGGACAGTGGTCCACTGGATGATAAACCAACTCTGTCATTATTGTCGGTGTCAAACTTTAGTTTTTGCAGCCTTGATGGATCAGTGGTGCCATCCAAACCTCAGAAAGCCCCACTGGGCTCCTTATCAAGCCACGTTCAGCTGGAACCTTTTACCGCATTCTTCGCTGAACAAACACAAAAAGGCTGCAGTGTTGCAACACTTCACATTTGGAGTATTGTGCCATTTAGCTATAAGACTCGCTGGCAGATTTACTGTCTCACACGACTAACAAAAAACAAAATTCTGTGTCTCAACCTTTTTATCGCTATTTTAAAAGCCAATATTTCTGAAGAGCTCCTCCCTCCATCAGACATTTCTATGTGAGTGTTTTCAGCTATGAAAGAGGGATTACTATTCTTAAATTCTAGGTGTGAAGAACCAGTAAAACACACAAAAAACCACCTCAGAGGTTCAAGTTTCCAGTAAGAGCAGAGCTGAAGAAGACAAATATCTTGCAGCGCAGCTGACTCTTGGCTAGAGCTTAATGGATTAATATGACCTGGGTAAAAGGGAACCTACATGGACTAAACACTCTTAGCCTATTGGCTGTGAATGCTTTAATACCATTAAGGCTGGAGACATCTAGGAATACAATATCTGCTCGATTTCAGGACATTCGCTCTCAGAATCCATGCTGAAAGTAGCTAGCTCTGCCGACCAACCATCACTGAGCTGTTCAGGATTAGACAGAAAGTTGCTTTTATTTAAATTACTCACCGTGGATGGGGTCTTTCCTCACAAATTATCCTCTGGCATCTTGCTCGGATGTAGAAATATTGAGGAATTCACGCTAGGACGCTGCTAACTATGCTAACGCAAAGGGGGCGTCACTGATTGCAAGCGAGGGCGAATTTCACGGTTTGATTTCAGCCGTAATTCCGACCGCATGGGCGCGATTAAAACCACAAACGACGTTCAAACGTGTCTTCAAAGCGTCGGATTTAGTAGTCCAAGTTTCGACGGACAAACACTGAAATCGAAAGGACCTTGTCGGTGCCTGATTCGCACCCGGAACCAGAGCAGCTCTACACCTCTTCTGCGCATGCGCGTTCTTCTTTTTTTCTTTTTTTTTAAAATTCGCCTTTATTTATATCAAAACAACGAGCAGGACAAAAGTCAGCAGAGACACCAAACAATATTAAAAAGGCATTAAAAGGAAAAAGAAGAAATAAAGTTGACAAAAATAACTGAAAGTAAATAGATAATTAGGTTGCTATGCTTGCTTTTTTTTCTTGCTTGGACATTTACATTTGTGTTTAGAGATCTGGCCAAAGGTACGATTGAATTATAAGAGATTTATCGTTGTCTTTTGTTGTTATTGTAATCATAAAAGCCAGTTGTAACATCTTGGGACTATAAAGTCTGAAAAATAGGTCTGATAACATGAGGTAAAGTCTTTCCAGGTTTGGCATATAAATAAGACCCAAGCAAAAGTTATAGTTTCAGCGTTTATATCATTAAAACAACTCTTTACATTAATTTCACAGTGATTATTTCTAATATTGGTGAGAAATTCTGCATAACTGTATTGAAATCCTTCTTTATTTGAGTATCGCGATGTCGTGTTGTGCACAGCATAAAACCAATGTCCCGAAAATAGCATTTAACTTTAAAATCGATTACTCCTGTATTCCCTTGGTTTTAATTAGTACATAATTCATCGTAAAAACTCGGGCAGAATAACCCACAACAGCAGCGCTAGCGGGGAGGCGGTGCTTGAGAGAGGCGCTCAGCCAATCACAAGCTGCAAACGGGGTTTGAACCTCAGACTGACAGGATTTTAGCCAATAGCAGAAGAGCAGGAGCCGCAGCCCTTTAAAGCCGCTGCAAGCATTACTAATCGATCGCGGGTAGCTTTTCTCAGGCGCAACATGTAGATCACAGATAAATACAGCTCTCTTCAGGTACAGCATGGAAACGCCAGCAGTGTGTCCTAGCCCCAAAAGCATTGGGGCCTTTTAATTGAACATTGGTATTACTGTTAACTACTATTTTCTTTCTCTTCCTGATGCTTAGTGGGTGTTTGATTACAAAAGAACTCGGACACAGTGGAAAACTAAATCATTTATTTTGTATTATCTTATACCCAGACAATCAGAAAAATGACAATTCTTCCTATAATCTATGAAGTGATAATACAAACACAAAAACTCATCTAAGATAAAGGTGGTGAAACCTGCAGGCGTAGTGGTTCTGAGCCGGCCTAAACGCAGGCAAACATCAGTACTGACCCACTGCTGGAGAACAAATAAGCCCAGTTTCCTTCTCTGCTTCTCTACCTTCAGTCTGGAATGATTCGACTTGATGTCAAACGCGTCTCACCTGCGACTGGTTGCGTTTTGTGAAAAGATGCCAACGACAAACTAGCATACAGTTTTACTAAGTGCTCCACTGAGGGCAATTTGAGCTGGATTTGTTAATGCAAGAAGGCAAAGGTGTCAGCACGTTCACCCCTCTTGTATTCCTGAGAGCAATTCATATTTATCGAGACAGAAAAGAAGAGCTGCAGTAACATTTAACAGCTGATCAGACAGCATAAATGCTGGTTCCTCCAGGGCTCCAAGCGGTCCCGTTCCAGACTGAAGAGGCAGAGATTGTGCTATTTCTGATATGTACACACGGGAGTTTGAACTGCAGTAGACATGATTCTGTTCTGAGCTTACATCAGTAAAAAACCTATGGGGCTACAAAGTACATGTGCTTCAAAAATAAAACTCTACACAGACATTTCTCTGCAGTTAGATTGACAGTCTCCTGTCTCTTCTGAGGTAGTAAGTAAGTAAAAACACCATTAAAGGCAAATATAAAGAACAATACACCACTGGGATATGTGTGTACCTGGTCCTTCAAAGTTGAACTCAACAGTGGTAAAAACTGCCTAATTACAAGTTAAAACTATGTCTAATTATTTCTCTTTTGCAGAAAGATACATGTCAAAGTAGAGGTAGAAAGTTTGAATTATAATGCCAATATCTGACGCTAAATAAAAAGTTTAGATTCATAAAAAAAAAAAAAATCTACTTTTATAGTTTCAATCTAATGGCACAAATAGGAGCCAAAAACAACTACAAGCAAAAACAAATGAAGAGAGAAAGCGGCAGTCCTCCGTGGGGGGAGGAGCTGGTCAAATGTGGTTAAGTGCTGCAACCCTGTCAAGGTTAGACACTCTTGGAGAGGCACGACAGTAGCATGTTAAGACATTGGTGCAACGCTGGAGGCTCAGTCCTGGAGGAGGCATCCTTCAACTTCAGCTGGTGACTCCAAGGCAGCAGCGGTCGTCCTTTCCGTGTCGCATCGATCCGTCCACTACCTGCCCTGCAGCCCTCCCAAGGCCCCCATCGCCCCCCCCAGCTCCGGCTGCCTCCTTCTCTGGGTTTCCTGAGATGCTTACAGCAGAGAGGAGGCCAGAAGGTGAGGAGTCCCACCCATCTGGACCTGTCCGCCATCACCGCTGATGATGGCGGCCGCCACGGTCTCGTTCGTACAAGTGCTGGAGGAACCAGAGCTTCCTCTGATGGCTGCAGGTTCGGGGGGGCGGACGACAGAGAGATGCTTCTGGAGGGGTGGGGGGGGGAGGTTAACGTGGCGGGAACGCCCCCGAACGGAGCCCCCCCCCCCCGACATGTCGCAAAGTGCTTCTGCTGCTCCTGAGGGCGGCGGCAGAGGGAAGGTCAGCTGACCTGCTGCAGCTTCACGGTCCCTCGTGTCTCAGAACGAGGCCTGGACAGCCGGCCTGGGGGGGCGGGGGGGTCGCACCGTTTCTGCCGCCAGCTCACTCTGTCTCCTTTGGAAAAACAAAGCGGTCCAAACTTGGGGAGATTTGGGATCAGCAGCAGCTCTGAGATCAGCGGGCGGACCAGAACCTGCAGGGGGTTGGACCACTGACCTCCGCCAGGGGGCGCTGTGACTGACAGCACTTAAACCCCCCCCAGCTCAGCCGGAGGGCTGGTCCCGCCCGTTTGACCCTGATCCATACCCGCTCTGTCAATGTCCAAAAGGTGAACGGCGGCGCACGTGAACGTCCACGTGCGCGGGTGGTCCCTGCTGTGTCAATCAAAAGCCATGAAAATAAACTAAGTGCCTTTTTCATCTAAATAATGAGGAGGCTGGTCACCCCCCCCCTCCCCCACAGCTGCCGAGACTCCAGCAAAGGTTCTGAAATGAGGCGGCGCCAGGACAGGACGCCGCCCCCGGCCTCTCACCACCCCCCCACCCAGTCAGCCCCCGCTGTCACGCACCTGCGATGCATTCAAATACCCGCTAACAGTCCGCACAACACACAACTCCTGCCCGGGGGGGGGTTAAGTGCATCGACTGAAGGGAGAGTTTGACTCCGTTTTGGTTGCAATCAGATGATCTGCCCTCGCGGGGGGGGGGGGGTCGAGCTGGCTAATTAAATAACGAGGTAATACTGATGAGGTGATTTGTTGTGTTCGTATAAAAATAACTCATATTAGCATGTTAGCGCTCAAAGGCTGAGATCTCCAGTCAGGGGGGGCGTTCCTCATCTCAAAGCCTTCCCCATGGGGGGGGCTACTGCTGGAAGGCCTGGTAGTAGTGAGGTAGGGGGCTGGAGCTGCTCATGGCTGGGCTGTTGTAGGGCTGAGGTAGCTGGCTGTGGTTGTGGCCTCCAGGGCCCTGGCTCACATGAGCCTGGGGGGGCTGGAAGAAGGAAAAGGGCCCCGGAGCCTGGGACGACAGCCCGGAGGAGGACGACGGAGACGAGCCGCTGCTGGTAGACGGCGGGTAGCTCATCACCAGCCCGCCCATGCCCATGTGGGGGCTGTAGGGGGGCAGGCTGAAGGGCAGAAAGCCCAGCAGGGGGCCCAGGTCCATGTTAGTGGTGCAGGACAGCTCAGCAGGGCTCCTGGACAGCAGGTGGGGGTCAGCGCTGCCTCCCACCCCTTCGCCTAGCACTTCACGCTGGGGGGAGGCAGAGGAGGAGGTAGAGGAGTTGGCCGCGTTGAGGTGAGGCGGGGGGGCGCTCTGCAGGTCCAGCAGGAAACTGTCCACTTCGGCGCGGGGGTATGAGGTAGATCCGTGCTGGTACCGGCTCATGTTGCTGTAGGGCTGCTGCTGGGGGGCCCCCGCCCCCGCCCCCTGCAGGTGGTGGTGGTGGTGGTGGGAGTGTGAGGCCTGGGGGGGCATGTGGCGACCCACGCTCATGCTGGGAGGCAGGGAGCCCTGCATGAGCGCGTGGGGGGGCCCCA
>BJFM01003047.1:15545-34463 GCA_016586285.1 Arothron firmamentum
TACATACATAGATAGTGCTCAAAAAATGTGCAAGGACCTTGGAATTTTCTGGTAAATAGGGGGAAAAAAGAGTTTAAAGTTTGTTCTAAAACCTTGATACCTATAACATAACCGGGTTGATGCTTTTATTTTGAGCACAGATAGTTCTTTTTCCTGTTTTTTTGCTCTTCTTGTCCCAGACTGGTTGCAGCACACCTGAAACCAACCTCGTCAGTGTCAGTATTTAAGGTCCCTCAGGTTCCTGGTGCCAGAACGTTGCTTCCATCCATTCTCTCTGAGCTTTCCTGTGCTGTTGTTTCATATTCAAGATGGTTTTCTGCCAAGTGAGTCTAAAGTCTTTTTTTTTCATTGCTTTAACTGTCCTAGTTTGTCTAGTGAGTTTTAATTTGTGTGTTCTAGTTTTTTTGGGTATGTCGTGTTCTCCTGGAGGCTCCAGCGTTTTCTCTTCTTCTTTAACCTCGGTTGCCACCTCCAGGCTGCTCTGGAGGGATTTCTTAGTCGTTGTTGATTTTGCTTTCACGTTTAATACGTTTTCACATGGCAGCTGTTGGGATTTCTGCTTCCGCTCGTGTGTCCAGACTCTGTTCCGTATTTAACAGATACCACCTATTACAGCAGGGATAGCGGCGTTCTCCGAGTGACACGGCTCCACAGGTGTGATTGATGAATGGAAATTATCTTAATTTAAATGGCACCTTTCTTGTCAAATTTGACCAATTTCCATTCATCCGCAACCAGCCGTTCCCGCTCACATTCAAATACATGTGGTCTTTTGGGAAAAATAAATAAAAAAAAATACACCCACATCATCAGAAGTGGCTTTAATGGGTTGTGCTAAATGCCGCAGTGGCAGCACGGCTGCAGGTCTAGTCGGTGGTGGAGGTGACAGCAGGATGTCCACTCTCCAGCGATTTTGTCAGAGATGAATAGATGGAAACAGATGCTTTTCCCTTTCCTGTGGCCCGCTGCCCATTACCTCTGCCCTCTTTGAAAAGGTGTTTGAGTAGTTGACACAGTTCCCTTTACTGCTCTCTTCAATGTAGCTACAACAGTTGGTGCGTGACGAAGAGGAGGAGGAGGAGGAGGAGCATGTTTTTACCTCCTGCTTCTTAGTCTTCAGCTAATCACGGCTAAATTCATTTGATTTCAAGAGTTTACCAGGAAATACTCCATTTGCTGTGCACGCTCGCTACAATTTGCGCATGTCAGGTGCAAGTTTGTCAAAAAGATGAGATTAAGGTTTGGATAATATCTTCAAGCTTGGCAGGCAGAAATGCGCTACCACCCTGAAGTTCCACTTCTTGGTCAGGTAAAGTGATCAAGCAGCAGTGTCTCTGCTCAATGGCAGTACAGTGCACGCATTCTGCAACTGTTGACGCATTCTGCAACTGTTGACGCATTCTGCAACTGTTGACGCATTCTGCAACTGTTGACGCATTCTGCAACTGTTGACGCATTCTGCAACTGTTGACGCTGCGAGTGTGACAGGTTAGGTGAGGAGAACAACTACGGGGAAAAAACCTGCCTGTGTGGTGTCATTTGGTCCGGCAGCAGCAGCCAGGATGCAGATCAATCCAATTTGTCAATAACTTTGATCAGGTTCACTGAAGACGCCTTTGAATGTATGGTTTTTTGTTTTTTTTTTTACCTTGCATCCAAAACTCTGTAAGTTCTTTTGCCCCAGTGACGCTGTTTCCGAGCTCAACTGTGTTATTGGATCCAATTATCATGTTTGCAAAGCGGACCGAGACCATGATGATCCTTCATCAATCAGCGCTGGTGTTTTACTTTGTTCTCTCGATGCTTTTATCTTTTGGGTAGAATGTGAGGCGTCGGCCGGAGGCGGAGGGCGCCCAGGTTGGTGGAGCGCAGCGGCGCTCTCCGTGGAGCAGCAATATCACGTTCACAGGGACTCTCCGCCTCGCTTGCGGTCAAAGAATGCGATTGTAGATTAGCTCAGCAGCAGCAACGTCAGAAAACAGTCGGCAATGATTAACCTCCACTTCTCTCTCAAAAACCCTTCTGTCGTTAAAACGATGCTGCTCATACCTTCATTTTAAAATCCATAAACCGTTTTCTTTATAGAGTAGCAGCAGCGGAAAGCTAAAACATAGTTCATTAGTTATGTACATTTGATCAGTAGTGAAATGAGGACAGTGAATGTTACTAATGTCAGTTTGTAATGTTGTTAATACTTTATGAGTCTTACTCTGTGATAGAGTGATGTTTAAACAGACGACCTTATTTTCAGTCTTTATTTTTTCATTCATCTTTAGTATAAATGTTAGCATTTTTTTGGTGGATTTACAACCAAGAAAGTTGAACTTCATATTCGGATGCTGTTAGCATGTGTAACCATGTGAGCAGAGGTATACGCCGGGCTCTTGTCCCTCCCCCCTTTTCTGGCCAGGTTGTGCAATCCGTCTTTGATCCTGCACTACCGGGTCAGACCATTCCAAGGCCGGAGGGTCCACTCGGTACATTCCGCAGCTTTTACAGTAATAGGTCACTACTCCACAGCACGTCCCACTGGAACGATGAACACAATGGCTAATTAGAAAATGTTATTTTGAAAAAATTAAAGGTAAAATAAATAAAAGGAGAACCACATTTTCCCCCCAATTTTATTGCAGCAGATGGAAATGCACTAAATCTAAGGAAGTGATGCTTTTATTAACCCCTAAAAATACATGAGTTTGTACATGAGGCAGTAATTATAATCCTAGCCTTGCTGAGGAAATGGTCTTCTTATCTACTAGAAGGCTACCACCTAGCCTGGATGGTCAGATAGCTTCTAAAAAGTTCCTCCATGAGGCTAGAACTGCCTATAATTCCCCTTAAAATGGTAGAAAACAAACCAAAACCCGGGTGTTTTTTCAGCACCGTAGCCCGAGTGTCTCGTGCCATATTCCTTGGACTCTTAGTGAAGACTTCCAGAGCTTTTCACTATAACTGTTCTCACAATTCTGGAGTCTCCAGTTTGTCTTTGAGGCATATCAGGGTAACCTTTGATCAAGGTCTGTTCTTTATCTTGTATATGAAAAGCTCTCGAAACAACACAAACATTTGGGCATTTTGACTCGGCGTAGCTTCATAGTTATCGCGGTGTTCAGATAACATTTTTAGAAGCCTGCATCGGATCCAAAATGCTGCGACTAGAGTTCTGACACTAATGTTCAGAAGAGATCGCATTAATCCGACAGTGTACACTGGCCTCTGTTCACTGGCTGCCCAGAACATCCAGAGTGGATTTCACCATCCTTCCCCTGACCTACCAGGTCCTAAGAGGCCAAGTTCCTGCTGTGGAAATGATTTTATTAGAAAGAAACGCAAACTTTGCAACAAAAGTTGCTTCCGTGGTTCATTACCTTGTTTCTTTCTACCAGATTGTTTGAAACTCCCATTTATTAGTTTTTTGCTGTGAACATGTGCATCCTAAAGCTTCACTGGCGAGTCTGAAGTTAGCCAGTAACTTTGATATAACAGAAGACAAGTGGTTCCAAGGACCTGTCAGAGACAATGCTTCACTATCTACAAAAAAAAAGCTGTGACGCAAATGTGTGTGTAGGAGGGAGGAGGAGGAGGAGGAGGTATCTGCCCATTTTACAATGAGGCAAAAACTGCCACAACCTGTATCATTCCATGTGTTCTTATCTTTCGTGCTAGAACCGCTGTACCCTGTCCCATCAGTCACTTTACAGCCTCGACTCTAGTTGACACAAAAACTGCTTGTTTTTCCTCTATCTGAACGTGTGTGAGTGCGTGTGTGAGGGAGCACATGAGCCTGATGTATGGGCGTTGTCAGGAGCATGTTTACCAGCTGTCACTTGGCCCGATTTCCAATGCAAGTCTAAATCAATGTGAGCGCGAGGGGATTGTCCTGAGCAGGTTGGCTACGGCGGCTTAAGCTGCATGTGGCTGGAGACAGGCTTGCTTTGATGGCAAACAGCCATTCACCACAGTCTGGCCTTCTGAAAAGTCTGCAGAGGTTAATTCTATGGCAGATTTGGCCCTATGCTAATGGCACCTTAACACAGGCCCCATGCTATTCAAGCCTACAGCCAAACAGGTCATTACCGCAGAACAGAAGAAGCCTTTGGAGCAGCTAGTAAGGTGGGTCCTGCATAATGAACCCACGGGGTTTCGATGACCTTGGGTAATCGCGTTCACATAATCACCCAAACAAAGTCTATTCAAGAAAGTAAGACTTTTCTACGGATTCAGAACAGAATGGCAGCACATGCCTGAAACGGGAAACTAACACAGACCGGTTAGAGGATAAAATGCCCCCTGCAGGCCCCACACAAGCGCACAGAAGTCAAACACACCGTTTCTGACGGTGCGTAGACGCTTCACACATTTGTGTCCTAAATGGTGCAGTGTGTGTGTGTGGATGAAGGACTCTGTGTTGACCTTTGAACTTCCAGGAGATGCTGCTTCACCAGAGGCTGCAGGTACCGTTAAACTCACCTAATGCTCTCCTTAACCAAGACTGGTTTTTAACCGCCATCCGTAGTTAGACCCACTAACCGTTCCCAGGGTAAATTAGCTTCATAAAACGTCCCTTCCTGTCTTCGTCCCAAGCATGGCAGCTACATCCAAGAGCGCCTCCACAGCTTTCTGGCTGCGTCATTTTTTGATGTTTGTCTAGGAGGCTAAATTTAGCTCCGCCATTCATGTCAAAAATGTTGACGGAACTAGTTCCTGCACAACCCTGCACTTTAACAGACGTTTTACACTCATGGGATGGCCTGTGATTCCTGCGCTGAATATCTGGTATTCGCCAGTGTCCTTTTTGAACCTTTCCTCCAGCTGATGAATTAGTCAGGGAGATGCAGCGCAACTGTGTCAACACTGTGTCAGTAGTTAACAAAGACACAGGAAACAAACATTCATGTACAGCACACGTCACCGTCAGGGTTTTTGTCTACAAAGTAAACAGTAAACTCGATCTCAAAGCACCTAAAGCACACATACAGCTGAGATTTAGATCCACCGCGGTCGTTGGTGGTATCAGCAACGCATCTTGTAAAAACATCCTCCAATCCTTCCACCTTAAGACAACAATGAAGGCGCTATCATTCATGTTTCAGTAGGCGTTAAAATAAGGGCGCTGAGGTCGACTCACACGTTGAGGCTTGACCGTCCATCATGTCTTTATCAAACTTTCTTTTTCCAGCAAGGAGGATTTTGTTTTTTTAGCTTCTTTTTTGCTGATCGCTACTCTGCAGCCGCTATAACCCTGAGAGTGTGTCAGCCAGGGAACATGGGCCAGCTGGGCTGGGCTCAGGACGCTTCTGGTTTGGCCGTGGGAATAAAAGTGTGCGATTCTAAACCTCTCTGCTGTCGACACGCAGCATGCATAATTTAAAAACAGTTAGAGTGTAAGGTGAAGATGCGAGGCGAAGCCAGTGGCGCCGCAGACATAACAGACCCAACCATGACAGCACTTGTTCTGCTGTAACCTGGGAAGTTACACCGAACGGGATCAGTTACTCAGCTTTTTCTGACCCCAAGTTCTCATGGACAGAAACACACCGGCCGCACTCGACGCCGGTGATGACTTCACGTGTCCTGCGCGCGCGTAGCAACTGCCCGGTCGTCCGTTTCATGTCCGTAACCCAGCAACTGAAAGTTTGTTGTGTTTGTGGTCATAAAATGATGGTGTTTGCGAAGGAGAACGCTGAACTGGAAAAACCCCTGGGATGGCTGGCAGGGTGCCGTCAATCAGCAGGTAAACCGCAACACAAAGACGGAGTAATAAATCTCATCTGGTGAATGAGAATCAGGTTCTTGTGAAAGCAACGTGCCGACGGTGTTTTGGAGGCTCTGCTTCTCCCAGCTGGCTGGCAAACGCAGGCAGAAAGACTATTTGACAAATCAGTAACAGGATCCGCCTTTTACGGATCGAGACAATGGAGCATTCATTCGCCAGCACTCGTTTACAGCCCCGTCTCCCTCATCCTGTCCTCAACAGGTGCGTGTCTGAAGACGCAGGTGACATCAGATACCATCTGAGATGCAGCCTGTGTTAAGTGTGGGGAAGTTACTCAAATTTTTTAAAGCGTGACAGCTCGTTGGGGGCTGCAGGCGGCGCATCGTCTGCGGTTGAGGGAGAAGATGATGCTCCTTTGCAGTATGACGCCTCCTTTGAAGTTCATGATTATTCAGAGTGTAATGGCAGCATCTTCAGTTCAGAGACCATTTATGAACTCTTGGTGTCATGAATTTCATGCAGAAAGCATTTCTTGTGAAAGAATGCATCAATCACAGAAATATGCAGCTTTATTCAAGGAACCTTCCAGGACTCACATCAGCATATTCTTCTCCGCAGGTCACTAATACTGTCCTTTTCCCAATAGGAAAAAAACACCAACAACCCTTTAAAACCTTTAAATATACTCTGATATAATGGTGCTTTGAGGGGTACTAGATACGATATATAACATGACTTATGTTATATATCGTATCTAGTAAGTAGGCGTTACTGTGTGCAGCTGGCTTGACATTTAGTGAAACAAAAATACAGTAATAATATGTATTCTGCCCTGTTTCGAGACAGAAACATGACTGGTTTGGAATAAAACTAAACATTTTAACGACTGGAGGGATTTCTGTACAAACAGTAACATGTAAACCGATCGATGTTAAATGAATAATGCCGACATAGTTTATTGATGACAATAAGAGCCTAAACGCATGTAATACAGTTCCCCCAACATTTCCCTGGGGAGAGGAGATGAGAAAACGATAAAAGAGCGTCTCCCACACGCCGAGCAGTGTGCAGGAGGATCAAATGACCAGCTTCAGCTAAAACACAACCTGACACACACACACACACACTCGTGCAACATGCAGAAGAGAGATATGAGCATGCTGCAGGTTTTCCTGCTTTTAGTAGCATCTTTCTTTTTTTTTTTTTTTAATTTAAATACCAAAATACATTTGTGGCCTTAAAATGAACATGTTTGCGTTGTCTGTGTAAATGGTGGATGTGTCTATGGATGTATGGAATAATTTGGTCAGTTATTAATCATCCCTTTCCAGAACCACAGTAAATGCACCAGCATCCTTAAAACGGCCTTTGTCTTTGGCTGTTGGAATACCAGTTAAGCCAGTTACCTGGCACTGGTAATTAGGGTTGTGTCTTCATCATGGAAAATATGTTTTCCTTCCTTCTTAACTTACCGGTAGCATGTACATGTGAGTGCACTGTAACGATAAAAGAGAAGAAAAACCACAACAGATTTATTCCAAGAGGTTACATAACAAGTTTGACATGTTACAACTTCCAGTCTCCGTCTTGCTGTCACGCTTCTCCTTTGTTGTCAGTTGTGTTGAGAAAAAGCCCAGAAAGCAGGAAAGTAAATTCATTTGTGAGCCTCCAACAGTCCGATTCTGTCCATCACTGAGGAAGTGAAGGGAAAGCTTAGCTTACCTTCCTCTGTCAGTCATTCATTAGTGCAGCAGCACAAAACTAGAACTCACCTGAAAAGACCAAGAGTGTGTGTGTTTGTGTGTGTGTTTACGTCCTTTTGGCTTCTTGGGAGTGTGTGTGTGTGTGTGTGTGGTGGGTGTGTAGCCTATTACAGAGAGGCTTTAGTTCAGTGTGGTCCTCACGCTGCTGCGCTGTAAAATGCTGTTGAAAAACAACAGGAATGGCTACTTCTGTCTTCTCCTCTAGTTCTTATCTCATAAAACCGTTAAAGAGGCCATAAACCGACAGCGTGATCCACGCGTCTGAGGGCGGAGCGGCGCCTGGGTGGGACAGTGCTGTTGAAAGGAGCGTCAGTGTCCTTCTCCGTCTGGTTGAAATTCGGCACGAGATTTGATGTTTTAAATCATTCGGCACAAAAACAACGGAAAAGAACAGGCTTAATTTGATTTAATGGCACCGGTTTACAAGCACACTGTTGTAATCTATGATCTTATACAGTAAATGTAAATACTGCACAGCTACAAGAACATAAAATGTATGTTTTTGCCACCTTTGTAACCAAAGTGCGTCAGTTTCACTCCACACGCTCAGGAGGAAAAAGGACAGCACGAGGACAAAATAAATAAATGAATTGAAATTTTCCAACAGAGCATCGCATGTGCATGCACATGCAGATGCACATTGTTAACATAAAGCAGAACAGCAGCATCACACAGAAAGAGAACCCACGAAGCCTTCTGAAGGCTGATGGCAGGAACCAGCACTGAAACCTGCATCTGTTCATTTAAAGATGGTCCCGACTGGTCCGTTCATCCTGCTGCTCCAGGCTGATTTGCTGTCTTTGAGGGGCCCGAATGTGACTGAATGTTTTGTCTTTTAAATGAATAAGATTTTAAAAAACAACAAGATTTTAAACACTGATATTTTTGAAAACAATAACTTTTGGTCTATGTCTGGGGGAACCAGCAACCCGTGTCAAAGCAAACACAGGTAGGGTCATATTTCTCACTATATTAATATGGAGGAGGAGGGTGGAAGGATGAGGGTCAGCTAGTGGGGAACAATAGAGGTGCCATGGCTGCCATGATCTGGACAGAAATGTAATCCCTTTGGGAATTTTGTCCTTTTTAAAAAACTAATATCTCCTAAAATGTCATCTGATCATTATCTTGGTCACGTCATGAATTTAATGTGCCTAAAATAATTAAAGAAGCAAAACACAACATATTTTTCATGTCTGTACTTAGAACAATCATAAAACATATAAATATGAATTACCTTTAAATGTCTTAACACCGAAATGATGCACACGAAGGATGATCTGTGTCACAAAACTGAGACACACGTGCGCAACTTAAAAGACATTCTCAGGGCATCTGTAGTGGACAATCCCTGCTGATGTAGCTGCCTTTGGTCCACCAGATTCTTAAGAAATTCAACATGTCCAACACAAATTCTGACAGGATTCCTGTGAGACACAGAGACTGAGATGCTCAGACAATACAGTTTTACAAGAGATACACGTCACAGGGTCATGGGATAATGTCAAGTGACTGTGGTATTTAACCATGGTGACCCTCGAGGCACCAGCCCCTGAACTTTGACCCTTTTCTAGCAGGAACTACAAAGCAAAATCCGATACGAGCCTGGTCCTCCACAGAAAAAAAGCTGGTCCTTTTGATGTTTGAGGCGGCAGCAGTCTTGGCCCCGAAATCGATACCGTTTGTTGTATTAAACATGCATGCGTGCATGTGCATGTGCACGTGCGCCAGTTTGAAGAAGAGAGTGGAGATATCGTCTCGGTTTGACAAAATAAAAAGGATTGAAGGCCACCGTCTCACACACACACACACACACACACACACACACACACACACACAAATGAGTCTTTTTAACCTGGATGTATTTCTCTTATTTTGTCTTCTTTTTGTCCCTACCTCATTTTGTTGACTGGGTTCTCATTCTCTTGGAGACGGTGTGTGCGTGTGTGCGTGCGTGCGTGCGTGCGTGCGTGCGTGCGTGCGTGCGTGCGTGCGTGCGTGCGTGCGTGCGTGCGTGCGTGTGTGTGTGTGTGTGTTTTCAGCACCTGCCACAGCTCTGTCCAATACCACAATCCACCACTAATTTGCCACCCGGTTCCAATAATCTTTTTGGTGACTCCTCCTGACCCCTGTTGACCCCCCAATCATAGTTAAAATGGCATCAGCCACTAAACACAAAGCCTGAATCTGCAAAGAATGTCAAGTATGCCTGAAACACATGCACGCACACGAAGACACAAAAGGGCCAACTTTGCGCACACACTCCTAGCATGAAAGTGACAGCGTTCTGTTTCGGGCAGTGTTCTGAAAAGGTCATTAGAAAGAGAGGATTAGGAGCATATTAGGAAGTGCTCTTGAAGGAAAAGCTGGATTTATTACAAAGAGAAAAAAAAACAAAAGCTGATTTTTAATGTAAGGAACAAAAAAATCATTCAGAATATCAGAGGCGTGTTGAGTCCTTCAGTGATGAAACCCATATAAAAGGCATAAAAAGAAAGAAAACACCACAAGGCTTTAAGAATATAACACTGTGAACTTAATCATACCATCATCCAACTTTATTCCCTTTCAATAAAATGTGCGTATGTTATTTTATCCAGGTTTTGTGTCTTCAATACCGCTGAAAAATACGTTACTAGCAGGGACACGCTAGACTTTGCATTAGCAGGTTTACAGATGGCATTCAGGTGCAGAGTGTAGGTCAAAAAACCAGTTAAAACAAACACTTGAGGAAATACATGAGGGCAGGCATGTTGTGTTTGGTTTGCAGTGTTCACGCTTTCTTCTTTCCAATCCATTTTCAAACAATTAGCTGAATCTGTCACGGTGACAGGCGCCCAGGTGACGTCACGGCTGCTTCCTCCCGGCAGTTTTGCTCTGGTCCTCTGCAGGAATAATATGTAGTTTGGAAAATTATTCAAGGATATAAAATCTGTCAAACAAAACCTATCGCTGGTCTGAGCCATCACGAAAATGTGGTGAAATATAATCGTGGAAATATTTTGTCCATGGTATGGTCGATCTTTACCCAAACCCATAAAAACGCCTCTTTGCAGTGTGTGATCAGCCCTTCGACCAGCAGTTCCTGGAGCCCGATTACAGTGAAATGTGTTTTAAATAACAGCAGCTTTCCCTAAATGATAGAAAAAAAAAACTTTTCCTTAAGAAATACAAATATCCAATCAAAATCTTCTTGAACCTTGTTTATTGTGTGTTGTTTTTGAACTGTAATATTATCTTTTAATTTGAATCTGGATCTACTACAATCCTGAATGGAAGCAAATTCAACACAAATTCAACAGAATTATCATCTCATTTAGATAATTTTGTCTAGTTTGTTCACATCCTCCTAATTACCTCATTGGATGTAATTAAATTGTCATTAAACTCAGTCCTTTTTTATTTAACAAAACTCATAAAATTGCAAAATCAGCTCCCCCAGTTACAAGTCCAATAATATTTCCTGGAATGCTGTATTATCTGTTAAAAACAATGTGTTTTTCAAATTCATTAATCTTCACGAAGACATTTTTAATCATGTGCTTACTGTTTTTTAAATTAAATATGTTGTAATTTATGTATGTAAGTCAAAAAGCAAACCTTTCACCTCCACATGTATCCATGTCTGACATGTATTTTTTTTTAATAATAATAATGGTGATTAAAGACACTGCTGCGTTGAGTCTGCAATTCTGCATAACTATGCATTAAAACATGACAAAAGTAAACATCATTTACGATGTTTTAACCAAATATTATAAGAAACTCAAAAGAAAAGGGGAAAAAAAAACCTTTTTCCCCTCACTGAATAAAGAGCCCTGTTGAACTGTTCAGCTTTAATGGAAGGATTTGGCATCCAGTTTAAGCTGCTGAGGTTTGTTACACACACACTTCTTTCTTGGAGGCTTTCAGACCTCGTGTGTGTGGGCTGTGCTTCATTTAGTAGCTTATCAAAACACAACATGGATCAAGGGGGAATGTGTTCCAACTCTCTAGATGGGTCCCTCCAGATAATTCACCAAAAGAAAACCAGCAATTCAATCAAACAAAAAAAAACAGCCAACAATTGTTTTACTATATATTATTAATTCCATGCAAAAGTCACCGACATCTCTATATTAATCGTACTGTTGCAGGCTTAATGAGCATTTAGCAAAACTCAAATGTGCCAGTTTGTTTATTTGTTTTGAATAGAAAAGGGAAAAAAATGCAAAACCTCCATCCTATAACTGCTGCAGTGTTTTTAAATCCAAAATTCAGCGCAGAAAACCAGTGAAATCAATAAAAAACACTCTTTTGGTGAAATAAGGAGAAAAAATAAAGTTATCATTTCATTACAGATGATTTGTGTGCGTTTGGGTTGTATGAATGTGCCCTTGTGCTATAGAAAATGAATGTTATCAGTGGCTCAGCGTGTTTGCTCAGGGGACAGAATCTGCCTGCCCAGACAAGCTGAGAACACAGCTATGAAACAGTCACCCGCTCACACAGGGTTGCGTCTGTGTGTGTCTGCCAGCAGACTCCTACGTGCGCACACAGACGCTGAGTCTAAAGCCGTCGCTCTCAGTTCTGTACAAACACAAGAGCGGCCTTGGAACAAAACATCCTTTTTGCTGTATTTTAACAAGTCTCAGTTTACGGTAAACTTATTTATCGTAAACTGATGGACAATGGGTGATGGTGGAAACTATATACCCTCAATTATGTTTCAGAATTAATAACAGTAATCATTTCTGTTCTATTTGGTGTGAAATTATACTTTATTCTTATGGGTACAATTTCAAAATATAGTCTTTTATTACTTGTTTTAAAGAGCAGCAATAGAAATAAATTCGTTAGTATTGTTTTATTGAACTTTACCCTTCATGTAATGGGTGGAAAAATGAACCCGTTTTTAATTTTGATAGCCTGATAGCCTGAACTTTTTTTCAGGAAGATTCGAGTTTGAAACCAGTAAACACCAGAAAAGCCCTGACTTACACCGAAAATGACCGTGTGTGTGTGTGTGTGTGTGTGTTTGTTTTCCTTTAATGGCAGTTGTTTAACTTAAAAATGACAGTGAAGTTAACCAGTACCAGTATAGTCCCTCTGGAATCTGGAACATCGCTACAGTTTAATCCCTTCCTAGTTAAATAATCAACATTTCCTGAAGATTTCATTAAAATCCGTTAATACATTTTCAAGTTACTTTGCTATCAAACAGACAAACAAACAAACACCGGCTGCCACATAACCTCCTCCCTTGGCGGAGGCGATTACCTGCCATGGTTTTATTATTTAATGTTTTTGGAAATAGAGCAAGACTATACAGAAATTTTAGTTAGCAGGAGTTTAATGGTGTATTGTGCTGATTTGGCTCAGCAGGATTAAACAGGATTATTTAACAGGTTTATACATGTCAGCCTTCCCCATGTTGCTGCATTCCATATTCAAAGGTAAAGGTTATAAATGATTTAGTACCCCTGATGTCTTTTTTCCTGTATTTGGCGAAACTATTCAATAGTGAGATGAAGATCTATGGATGTGGGACAGCTTAGAAACCTGGCAGTTGTACCATCTCAAATATGCTCCACAGTGGAATTCCCCCATTCTGAAGATGGTGGTGGTGGTGTCACATTTGCTTTTCTATTATCTCTCCTGCAATGAGGCAATGTGTCTGGATCCTTTTCTCTGTGAGCCAAGAAAAAAACAAAAAAACCCAAAAAGGTGGCGGGGAGGCTCACACTTTTCAAGCACCAAGTCATATTTTTTTGTAGGGACTAAAGTGAAGGGCACACACACACGTCATGTGAGAAGCACTAGTTTCAGGGACAGGGCCCCCAGACGGGAAGAGCCAATGATAAAGCGCGGTGCCTCCTAGCGTAATGCAAGGTCTCTGCCGGGGCCCCAAGTCGAGGTTGTAATCTTTGATCTTAAAACAGCTCTATTTCCCACACACACCCTCTGTTCCAGCCTATTCCCTCATCTCTCTCTCTCTCTCTCTCTCTCTCTCTCTCCCTCTCTCTCTCTCTCTCCTTCCTTTCTTCCCCTCTATCTCAGCCACTGTCAGACAGTGGTGGAGCAGGTCTTCCTGTTCGACCAACACCTGACATGTACCAGCTTGTCTCTCGTGAACCACCCAGAGACGAACCGAGTGATGCAGAATGGTGGCTGGGATTTGGGACATGAGTGTTTTAGGCAATACAGTACAAGCAATATGGCGTTGGGCGTCAATATTTTCGAACTCTCCCCTCATTCCTTTTTATATTACTTTTTAATTGAGTAAATTAAATGCATTTTTATAGCATATAGTGTCATTCATGATGTTAAATGTGTACACACAAACACACAGGATGTGTTTATTCTGACGTGATCAGTTTCTGTGTGACTCAGAGTAATAACAGAGTGTGTTTGTGTGTGTGCGCTCGCGTGTGTTAGACACTCTTGCGTAAGACACTTCATTCTTATGATCTAATCAAATTAGAAGTGAGTCAAAATATACACCGCAGAAAACAACAATGTTGTTGGACATTCCCCATGTTGTTGATAAAATTCTTTTTCGTGAGTAGATAAAATGACTTAATATTACAATTCCTAATTGTTTTTAATTCTGTATCGCCTCCTGCGGTTTCATTAGAGGCTGTAGCGTTGGCCGTCGGCTGGAGCAGATAATAAAACCCGCTTCCAGTTTCTTTCGAACCTGGTCAAGAGGACGTTGAGGGCGTGAAGGAGTAAAGTGGTGCTACTGCCTCCACTCTGGATGGGCTTACGGCTGGCAGGGACAGAGTTGGCTGCTGCCATGTTTGATTAGGGCCTGCCAAGCTGCGCAGAGGGTCCCATCAGCAAAGGGCCGCTCCACTTTGTTTCCAGATCTCAGCTTGGCAGCTTTGGAAGCTGTTGCTTTGAAGCGAAACTGAAGTAAAACTCAGCACACATGGGATTTTAGCACAATATGGCGAAAGATATGTGGTGAAAATCTCTTTCTCTCACTCCCCCCTCACTTACAAACACACACACACACACACACACACACACACACACACACACCTGGCCCCCTGGATGACTCAGCTATAATGAGAAGGCATGAATGACAGTGTGTGTTTTATTGCTCTCCCTCTCTTGCATTCTCCCAGTCTCTCTCGCTCTCTCGGTCAGTTTCGGATGACAGAGTACCCTGCTGATTCCTCAGTGATGGTGAATTAATGCTGGTGACACGCAGCCCTTTGAAAGCTACATTTTCTTCTTTTTTTCCTTCTTTTTTTTTTGGTGCGTTTGAAGTGTCTTCATTCTTCCAGGAGAAACACACCTGCAGCTGTAAGTGAATAAGCATCATTCTGCTGATGTACCCAGCCAGGATTCACTGACACGGTTTAATTGAAAATGCTGAATCATTCAAGAGACAAATGCTCTGTTCTGATACAGCACCGGACTTTCTGCCCTGTAAGCATCATGGAATTACCTTCTGAATACAGATTTGGACACCAGAACACATGTTTGGCATAAACTAAATAAAAAACTAAACACCGTGAATACTACTATTAAGAGGATGCTTGAGGAACATCTGAATGTCTGTAAAAAAAAATTAAAATAAATAATAATAATAATAAGTAAATCACAGCAGAAGTAGAAATGGACCAAACCAGACAATGATCCTGTACATGCAGGAAACCGCTCATATATCTCAGGAGGGGTAACCAGTTATTATATGGGTGGGATCTCCCAACTTTTCCCTGTGAATACACAATTTTGCTCATATCTTTCGAGTAATTGGTAAAACGGAATCACTTTGTTCTTCAGAGATAATTTAAAAATAATTTTAGACATTTTATGTGAACATTCCTTAATAAAGAACTTAATATTTAATTAGGTATCCTCATTTTTCCACCTTTATTGGACATTATCATGGTCATTATGTATGCCAAGAGTTAAATAATTAAAGGGCAGCGGCCCCGACAGCAGTGAGGCCCAGACGCTCCTGTCCCCAGCCATTTCCACCAGCTCCACCAGGGGAATCCAGTGCACCCAGCTCAGTTTTATTTATATGGTGCCTTTTACGATTAAAAAAAATGTCTCTAGGTGCTTTTCAGAGGCAGAAACACAGAGCCTGAACCCGCAGGTAGGCAGAGGCAAGGAGAAGCTCCCTTTTAACAGGAACAAACCTTGAGTTCCCTCTCCTCTCCTCTCCTCTCCTCTCCTCTCCTCTCCTCTCCTCTCCTCTCCTCTCCTCTCCTCTCCTCTCTTGATTTTCTTGGTTTGAAAAAGCTGAAACAACAACAACAACAACAACAACAACAACAACAACAACAACAACAACAACAACAACAACAACAACAACAACAACAACAACAACAACAACAACAACAACAACAAAACTGGAAACCTTTTCTGTCACAGAAACATGGAGGCACAAACTGAGAACAAGTCTCAACATTCAAGGGGAATGTTTGAAAAGCAGCTTCTGTGACCTGAGGAGGCACGACTAATGTCAGTAGTTCCACATCATTCAACATGAGCATCTAGGCAAGGCCCAAGGGTCTGAGCACTCCATCTTCAACCGGCTCTTTAACTTGGAGTTGAACAAAACTCGATCCAGATCACCCCAACAAAACGAATTAGAACGCAACCTTGTGACTTAAAAAGTTGGGAGAAAACTAAAAAAATCCTCAAGTTACCCCGCTGTT
Source organism: Arothron firmamentum (assembly GCA_016586285.1). Classification (NCBI taxonomy): domain Eukaryota; kingdom Metazoa; phylum Chordata; class Actinopteri; order Tetraodontiformes; family Tetraodontidae; genus Arothron; species Arothron firmamentum. The sequence continues at coordinate 31,685 of BJFM01003047.1, forward strand.
TCTGCAGAATTATCTTAGATGTGCTAAAGCCTTTAATGTAGGCCTTATTCTAGGTGTTCATAGAATAAAGCCCTCATTATATTATGATATTATGAGCACAATCATATTAATGTTATTAATAAACTAGACAATTTCACAGAACTTGTGTGACTGTGTGGCTCCTGCTCTCAACCATCCACGCCATCATCCCTCATGCACACCCACCATACATAACCCCCCATAAACCCCCTTGAAACTTCACACACACAGCCGCCTGGTTGGGATGCATGTTTTGGTGTATGGGCCGGGCCTGCACACCCAGAGGGCACTTATTCCCCTTTTTGTGTCTGGGCTGCTAGGATTACAATCTGTGCGCCTAGGAGGCACGTAGAATAACTGGGCACACTCATCGTAGGGTATACTGTTCCCTAATACTGTCAAAAATGTTTGTCTTTTATACAGTATTTTTAAAAGCAGCCTCAGCAAACAGCACATCACAAACCATGAATGATCGTAGCCGGGCTGATTTATATTTCAGCATCTTTCCAGATGTTATGGGATTGCTGGATCTTTGACTTGCCTCTCAATTTGTGCTTGTTTAAGATGTTTAAGAAGGCTTACGGTGATATGGATAATGAGGAAGAGTTTTGGATTTGTTTCCCTGGCCTAAGGCTGATGAAGCAGGTGATAATTCAGCCATTGGAAATGAATGGAGATGGAGGAGGGGGGACAACAGACCTTTACAAAAGACAAAGCCTAATAGAAATTAGACCATGAGTGAAAGGTCATAGGCAGGGCCTGTGGCTAAGAAGCCTTATCAAGGTTAGAAAGGTGACAATCTTGTGAGATTACACATGTAATCCAAACCCAGCAGACTCAGACCACCAGACTGAATTAAACAGGACCTACGTGTACTTTTATAGCTTCCAGTCAACCCCGGCCAAAAACTTTAAACGTGTATTAGTTCACACATGAAAATGACACCATGAACTTACACAATTTACTCCACTCACAGTTATGAACTGAAAAATCTGCTTTGATGTGATGCTCATATCAGCTCTTCTGGTTTTGGCATGAAGGACTGAAGCCATATCATGCTGCACTGAAAAGAAGTTTCATCATCTCTGCCACCTGCGACCTGTCATGACCCCTTCCTTGGTGTCAGTATTGTTGCATGAAGGACTTCACCTGCAGCCCATCATCTCCACATCCCCAACCATGAAACACCTTTGCTCACTTCTATACTGAATTAGTAATTTTGACCCCTACGTGACACAGATTTTCTTTTTAAATTTACATAACATGCCTGATTTTCTGAGTCAATTTCCATTTCATTCTGATCTGTCTTTCCCTCTCTTTTCCCCTCCCTTTTTCTCTCTCTCTCTTCCTCCCTCCCTATTTTTTCTCTTGTCTTCTCTGCGTATGTAAACGTCTTTCATCATAAAAGTTCACAGGATCCACATAAATACTGCACGGCCCATGCTGGAGCCAAATAACAGATGGACGGTTGGGTCAAAAATGGTGTGAACGAGGGATATAACAGAGATTTACTGAAACAGATGGGCACAAGAGGAAGAGAGAGAGAGAGAGAGAGAGACACCCACACACCCACCCACACACACACACACACACACACACACACGCAGACTGAAAGTGAGAGCGAAGGTTTTTAACAACAATCTATTTATAGCTGACTTTAAGGAGTATTTAATCTTCCAGAGACGGGTAGATGTTTTCAGGCCGTGAACGTACGTATGTGTGTATGAATCAAGATTCTTACAGAACAGAGACGAGGAAATCTTCCAGTCATCCTGACGCTCAATGTGCCAATAATTACACAGCACAAACTTACAAAATCTTGTCAACTGTAAAGCAAGAACGTATGAAGCGAAAGCAGCAGTAGATGTATGAGGTGTTTAAGGACTAGTAAAGAAAATGAAGTCTCCCAGTACAATGGAAGAGGCAGGTTGTGGCAGATGATAAGTGTATTGGAAAGGAAAGACATCTGTTCTCTGTTGCCCTGTTGAGGGCACTACCTTCTACACAATTGATCCTCACATTCTGGTAATGATAATAGAAAAACTGCTGGTTTAAACTGGTTCAGATCTTACCTCAGATCATCTATTTGAATACATTAATAATGAATCCTAGATGCTGAAGGTGAGGCTGGGCTGAGGGGAAATATGTTGTCATACATACCGATAGTGCAGTGACGACAAGGCGAAAGAGTGGCAATATGATGCGAATAATAGCCACCGTCTGGAGCTATTGCAGTGCGCTGCGTGATTCACGGGCGTGCTGTTGCATCCGGTGGCATGGAGCCAGAGCTGTATGACGATGCCATGGTTGTCTCAGGGAAAAAGCTCCACAGTTAGAGTTGGCGCAACAGTGAGATGGCAGAGGTCAAGCTTAAGAGGACCACCTGGACAATGTAGAACTTTTTGTTATGGCCAAATTCACATATCTTGCTAAAATAAGCAATATTATCAAGCAATTCAACAGCAAAATACAGTTATATTAATGTAGATGTTCATATATGGTTCGGTAGTTGTTGTTTTCTGTGAAGAATTCCTGAACCTTTGGTAGAAGTGAGGATGACTTCTCCTAGGATTTGTAGTTCCACCATGATGTTCTTTGATCATGAACATTAGAGGAGACAGTCGATGAGTCGATCCATTCCCCTGCTGCCGTAAGAGTTAGACAGTCTGACAGATGAGCAAATACTGTAAGGATGATTCACCCTGACTCACACACGCTGTAGGGAGAGGGAGAGGGAGAGAGAGAGGGAGAGGGAGAGAGA
>BJFM01003047.1:34553-76040 GCA_016586285.1 Arothron firmamentum
AGAAAGAGAGAAAGAGAGAAAGAGAGAGAGGCATTCCATAGGCACCCTTGTCACCCATCCGTCAGGACGCGCACAGACACAGACTCACGTGCATACTTGCAACCAAGAAATTATACACACACAGATGATATCTGAATAACCATTAAAGATGAAAGCTCCCCTGGAAAGACAAGATAAAATATATGTTACAGATATAAGAACATGCTGACAAATGAACTTGGCTTCAACAAGTTTCAAACTGATGCTGAATCTATAGTAAAGAACATGCTGTTAAAGCTGCATTTAATTCTGTAAAACCATAATATAATTAGATTTTTGTGTATGTGAACATGTCAATGGAATGAGACAAATGTGACAAGGTTATTGCCACCTGGTGTTATAGGGCAACTATGGTTGAATATATATCTTATTCAGAGAATAACCAGCTCACTGAAGAAAAACAGAAAAGTTGACACATGAAACTATCCTCACCAAGAGGAATTATCAGCAAATCTTACACACAGTTCACTACAGCAAACATTCAGAAAGCAGTCAGTGGAAAACACAATGGGAGGAGGGTGAACAAGGGGGCCTAGTTTCCTCCAATTGTAACCTTGTTTGCAACAAAAATCTAGTATCCTAATTATCATGCAATCTACCTCGTGTGCAATATCAGCCTATGTGCAATATGGCAATGCAATTCATGTATGCACAGTACTCAGAAATATATAGGGTTAAACATATTTTTATTTTTATTTTCTCAAAGTCTTTTATATCATTTATTTCATCTATGTGTGCTGCTGCTGGAACACTGCAATTTCCCCATTGCGGGATAATAAACAAAAAATCATTCATTCATTCGTTCATTTATTCAATAGACTTAAGCTACTTCTGTTTGGCTCATTTCCTGTTACTTGACACTATTGAATTTATCCCTGTCTCACACACATAAAGGGGCTGTGTACACCCAAACCCCACTGAGTTGTTATAACTACAGCACCATGCAACAAAACATGTCTGCCTGCAACTGACATTTATATTCAGCATAGCGGGAAACAGGCAGAGGGGTCTGAATGGGGACCACAGTGTGTCAATGAAGAAGCTAATTTAGCATAAAGGATGCTTGACTAAACCAAAACAGCCTCGATAAAACAATGATGCATTACTCATTTGGGAATGCCTGGTGTCAATCCATGTCTAGTCTTGCAGAGCTGATTGGAATTCATGAGCTGCATGGGGTTTTATTTAGAACCAGTTCCAAAACAGAGCCTGCTGCATTGACGAGGGTGATGTGCTTTCAGTCAAGAAAACATTCAGCCTACTGGCATTTGGACATTCTTGGAGGAGTGAAAACAACACAACTTTTGATTTATAAAACTAAAGACAATGCAGATTATCAAAAACTTTACTAATATGAGAGTAAGTATGGAATAACAAGGTATTAACTCTGTCTCTCTCTATGAAAGCCATGGCTTTCACTGCATGAAAGGTCTTCGGAGAAAATCAAAACAACCATGCTTCAGCTAAAGAAAATGGCTGAAAAGAACCAGCTCAAGATGATGGACCTGATTATGAGGTGATGGAAGTTGAATTGGACTTCACTATCTGTGATATTTTGATATTTTGTGTTTCAGATTCACTGAATTTGGTTTCCACAGCAGATGCAAATGATGCAAACGAGACAGAGACATATAAAAAGCTATCAAGGTCAGCCTTCTCCCAGTTGAAGGCTCCTTAAGACCAAAGAGAGGGTGCTGTCAACTCTGTCTATGTTTTAGGATGAGTTGCCTTTTCTAAAATTTGCCTTTTCTTTAACTTCTGGATGCTGCAGGCATTATACATCCAACATTCGAAACCTCATGGACACCTAGGCTTCTATCTTTGGAAGGTCAAAGGTCAAAGTCCCTCAGGAATCTGGAAGATCCCAAAAACTTTAATCATCTGATATTTAGGCTATTTTCAACATTACCTTAAAATTTCATCAAAATCTGTTCATAAGCAAACAGTCAAATAGACAGACTGGCTGTCACATATTCTCTTGCCAGAGGTAATTGCACATTCACTTTACATTTTAGGGTTATTATAGGGACGTTTACATTCGCTTTTGATTATTGTTTATTTGTATGGGTACATATAAAACTACAACTGTTTCGAAATGCTTTCTTCCCTTTTTTTTTTTACAGCAGTATACTGTATTTTAGTATTCAAAAACACAAATCACAAAAGAAATGTAGATCTGTCCTCTTCTGCCATCAAGTGTTCGTGTTAATATACTGCAGCTCGTCACCTTCGAATGCGTAAAATAAATACGGGTAAAGCAAGACTGAGCATTTAAATGTTTCATCTAGATTTTTAGAAGAAACATGACCTGGTAATGTGGTGGTGGGGGGATAATGCCTAAAAATAAATTTAGGTTTTATTTTTTACTCTTTTGTTTACAACAGGTCATGTGATCAAATGAGGTATGACGTCTCAGGGAAAGATGGCGGCTTCCATGGAAGCAATGCTGCCTCTGTAACCTGTTGAGGACCAGACTCGTGTAGAATTAATTTTCGCCATTTACTTTAGCGTTGTGCGAAGGGGTTCTGGACGAGATGAAGACCTTCTGTGGTAGAGCTAACCCGACTACGGGAGCCTTGGACTGGGTTGAACAGAGTGAAGAGTACGACTACCATCAGGAGATAGCAAGGTACCTAGCCAGCTTAGCATCGCAGCGTGATTAGTCACTTTCTCATCATGTTTTAGTCCACATAAATTAAATTTGTTAAAAAAAAAATTAAATTTAATGTCTGCGTATGTTTATGTAAGGAAGAGCATAGATTTCTATATAAAAGCTTCATTATTTCCTTAATCCTTTTCTGAGTGTGTACATTTCTTCAACACAAGTATTAAAAAGTATTTTTCATCCAATTAGTCTTTTTAGATAGCAGCACATTTTTGAAAAAAATCCATCTGGTTTAGATCTCCACAAAGTACTGAGTCACCAATGTTGAAGGTCCTTTTATTTGCTCATCCCCTGCAAGCTCATCATGTAGGAATACGTAATTATAATAAGTTTCTCTGTTATGATTGGTGACCTCTCATCATAACATGCTCCTCTCTATTTTGGTGTGCAGCAGGGTTTATTTCTTGACCCCATCTTGTTCTCTCTGTACATGCGTCCCTTAGGTCAGTTATCTTCAGACGCAGCATCTTCCATTGTTATGCTGATGACCTTCAACTCGATCTGCCTGTGATGTCAAATGCACAATTATGCATCTGTATCGATAATCTAAAACTGTGATTGTCACAAAAGGAACTTTTGCCATATGAATGAAATCAGATGCATCATGCTGTATTTGCCTCTTCTGAAATGCAAAAAAAATACTTTGTCAGAGTTGAGCTTTTCATCTTATATTTCCATGTGCTGTAAGAAATCTGGAGGTAATGTTTTACAGCCTAAAATCTGATAAACAGATTGACTCTGTGGTGAAATTGAGTGTTTTCCAGCCTCACTTGGAGCGATCTTAAGAAGATCTTGTGAATCAGTTTGCACCTTCATAAGCTCCCAGCCTGATTATTGCAACACTCTTTACTTTGGAATCAACTATTCTTTTCTATTCTTCAGCTGGCTCAGAATGCTGTTGGTCGCCCTTTAACTGGCAGGTCGATGCATACGATGCAGGTCCTTGAATGTTAAGACAGAGGGAGATCGTGTTATTCATAAACCGCTCTTAATATACAATATGTTTACAGTAATGTCTGTTCCTCAGAAGGGTTAATACCAAATTGAGTTTAATGATTGGATTGATTAAGTTCTTTTTTCCAGGTCTTCCTATGCAGATATGCTTCATGACCACGACAGGGTGAGTGTTGGGGAACCCCAGAATAACCATGGTCTCAAAGTATTTTCATGAGTATAACTTTACTATTTTCTGTGCAAATTTAAAATGCAGATCATGTTGTATTAACTAACCTGAACTGATTGACTTGCATATAAATACATATGTATCGTGTGTGTATATAATGTGTGTGTGTGTATATATATATATATATGTATGTTCCTATCAGAACAGAAATATTTTTTGTTGTTAGAATGAAAAATACTATCAGGGCATCCGAGCAGCTGTGGCCAGAGTGAAGGCCCGTGGCGAGAAGGTCATCGTCCTGGACATCGGAACGGGGACAGGCCTGCTGTCCATGATGGCTGTGACTGCCGGGGCTGACTTCTGCTATGCTGTGGAGGTACAGATGGAGGTCTGCTGGAAGTGGACTGGACACTGAAACGCACCCACATGTTCACATTACAGTTGTTTCTTTTTTTAAAAATCTTAATTTCACCTGAAATCGACAGCGATGTAGCCTCACATCAGTCAGCCAATGAGAATTTAAACTGGAGCCAGTGAATTTTGGAATATTTAAAATCCTCTCCCAGATCTTCTCAGTTGTCTGACAACATTTTTTGTCTGTTTAACAAATGCTATGTAAAGTTGAATTTAAATGAAAGCTCATTTTTCTGTGGCGTTCACACTGTTGATGATCTGTGTCCCCGCTTGCTTGCTTTTTGTCTGCTTTCATGACCTACATGAGGGTTCATCAAAATTAAATTAGTACCAAATGTGTAACAGCATGAGTGATGTGAGATTTGGCCTAGAGTGAAGGTGAGTATTAGGCTTTTTAGGCTGTGTGATGCTGACTGGAGCAGAGTGTTTTTTCAGATGGGCTGGAAGCCTTTTGTTGGTTTTTGACTTGAAGAATTGCCCAGTAAGAAAATGCAGTTGCTCTTGGACAAAAATTCCCAGCACTGAAATAAAACTTTATTTTTGTATGCTTTTGTACTTCTTATTTATAGTGCTCGATGAGTTATTGTAAGACTGCTCGGTTTATTTTTGAAGGGTGTATCAACATCGGTGTTGTTGGAAGATTGCTGCCTGACGTGGTTTGCTTTTGCAGGTCTTTAAACCCATGGCCGAGGCGGCGCAGTGCATCGTGAAGAAGAACGGCTTCTCTGAGCAGATCAAGATCATCAATAAACATTCAACTGATGTCACTGTGGGGCCAGGTCAGACACACACACACACACACACACACACACACACACACCCTTGTACTTCTATTCTTTGTGAGTACTTTCAGCATAATTCCATAGCCCCTTAGTTGCTATGGCTACGGGTTACCTATCCATCACAACTAACCCCCTAACCCAGGGGTCAGCAACCCACGGCTCTGTGTGGCTTTAGTTGTTTTTGTTTTTTATTATTGTAGTTGTAAATTGAAAGATTATTGTGATAAAATTTTATCTTATTTTTTCTGGTTTGTCCATTAAAATATGCGTCACGCTCGCCGAAGGCCGGTCCACCCCTGCTGAGACGCTGTGCATTTGTCGTGACTTTCAACCCTTAAGTAGGCCAAGTCTGGAGAAATGTAGGAAAAGAAAAATATCTGAAGACAATAGAATACTAATGATGCCTGGACAGATTCATTTGCGTTTACGTCTGATGAGAGTGGCTGACCAGTGGGCCTAATTTGCTGTGCGCAGAGGTTCAGGAGCAGAAGTCCCATTAACCAGGTGAAATAAATATTTATAGAGATATTTTGCAAACATTTCTTTTTTTAATGTCCAGTGAAATAGTGCTCTTTTTTCCCAATTTAATTTTTAAATTCAAGTCAAAGCCCTGCTACACGCTCCAAAAGCCCAAAGGCGATGACGGCTCATCATTCTTTGTTTGCATTTAGGTTGAGCTTTTAAATCCATTTGAAAGAGACCTTCAACTTGGCATGTTTTTTTTAAGGGTTCAAAATGTGTTCATTACATAAATAAAATGTCATTTTTTTCTGTAGCATTTCATGGATTTCATAAGCAACACACTGTAGTTGTTTAAACAAAGTGTAAAGGTGAAAAAAAACCATATAAATCTATACAGTGTTATCTTCATTTTAGGTGTCAGAAAATATTTGCGGCTCCCAGGGTGTTCTTTTCTGTGGAAACTGAGCGTTAAAGGGTGCAGACCCCTGACCTAAACCCAATCCTAACTCCAACCTTAAAACCAGGTCTTAACCCTCAAATAGTCCTTTGAAGTCGTGAGGACCAGCCAAAATGTCCCAACCTCCCAAAAGTGTCCTCACTTTGCTAGTAGAACGCAGATTTTAATCCTCGGTATGTGGCAAGAACGCACACACTTGTCATTTTGTTGTTATCTCACTGTTACAGAAGCCTAACGCGTGTGTTAATTTAGACTTTGTAATTAATTTCTTCCAGATGGAGATCTGGAAACAAAGGCCAACGTTCTGATCACAGAGCTGTTTGACACGGAGCTGATAGGTGAAGGTGCCCTTCCCAGCTATGAACATGCCCACCAGAACCTTGTCCAGGTCCAGTTCTGTTTCTCATCGTTTCCTGGTGGCGTGATCACAACGCAGATTTAATCACATCCGCCGCGAGACCTGACTCCCAGTTTCCCCTCCACCCTTCAGGAGCACTGTGAGGCGGTCCCCCACCGCGCCACCGTCTACGCCCAGCTGGTGGAATCGCCGCTGCTGTGGAGTTGGGCCCAGCTCCAGCCGGTGGAGGTCGGGGGGGCCCGCCTCGTGCCCCCGCCCGACGTGGTCCGCTGTGCCGGGGCTCATTCGGTGTGCGACATCCAGCTGAGCCAAGTGTCCCCTCGTAGCTTCACCCCGTTGGGTCCCGTCTGCGCCATGTTCAGGTTAGACGGCGAGGAGCGTCGCTCCTGCATCCCGAACGCTCCCAAGCATTGGCTTTCTCATCCGGTTCTCTCTCTCTCCGCTTCTCCTCACTCTTCAGCGTGGATTTCAGCAAACCGGTGAGCAGCTCTTTTCGGGCCCATTCCTCCCGCTTTGCGGCCCAGTCCGGCGGCCGGGCTCAGGTCGTCCTGTCGTGGTGGGACCTCGAGATGGATCCCGGCGGGAGCGTTGTGTGCTCCATGGCTCCCAGCTGGACGTACGCAGCGCCGAAGACGACTCCGGTGAGACAGAGGCGGCGGCGGGGAATGTGTCCTGAACGCATCCTCCTCCTGATCACCGCGCTGCGTTTCAGTGGCGGGACCACTGGATGCAGAGTGTCTACTTTCTGCCAGAGGAGAGCAGGGTGGCGGAGGGGGAGGAGCTCAGTTTGACCGTCTGCCATGATGACTACAGTCTGTGGTACAGCCTGAAGACTCTCAGGTGAGTCCTCGGGAGCAGGGAGTCCATTTTTGGGCTAATTTCAGCGTCTGAACTGTTGTTGATTACGTCAGCCAACAGGAGCCGCAACCTCTTCCTTCTCGGCCATGTTGTACCTGCCAGGCTCACCTGGTTTGGAATCGACCGCGCTTCGGCGAGCTCAACGACCAGGAGCGCACGGACGGCTACGTCCGCGCTCTGCGCAGTGTAAGCCGTCCCGAACAAACGCGTCCGCTAAGCAGAGCAACGAACAGGCACCAACCAGCTGCCGCTTTAACTTTAGGTTCTCAAGGAGGACGGCGTGTGTCTCAGCATCAGCGACGGAAGTCTGCTTCCTGTGATCGCTCACATGCTTGGATCCAAGAAGGTACCCTGCTGACCAGGCCGGACGTCTAAAAGAATACCCCAAAGCTCCCTCATTAAATTAGCTTTTCATTCCTCCGCTACAGGTCTACAGTTTGGAACACTCTAGAATGTCCAGACAGGTTATTGAGCAGGTAAATTACTTCTTTAATTAATCCATCTTATCTACTTTTTTCATTTTTGTTTGCACTAACAGGTTTTCATGCTAAGGTGTGTCGATTTGTAACATTTTGGTCTCCGCAGTTGTTGGAAGCCAACTGGATGAAAGGAGCCGTGGAGCTGCTGGACATCAGGCCTGAACAGTTAACCAGTAATGATTTGGGAGAGCAGCAGGTGGGGTTAAATGGCGGTGGTGGGGGAGGGGCTGCAGGTTCTAAGATAAGATGCTGAGATGAGAGTGAAGCTCACCTCTCCTAGATCTCAGCGCTGATCGGCGAGCCGTACTTCAGCACCAGCCTCTTGCCCTGGCACTCTCTGTTCTTCTGGTACTGTCGGACAGCCCTGGCGGGCCTTCTGCAACCCGGTGCCGCCATCCTGCCCGGCTCGGCCACGCTGCAAATGGTGGCTGTAGAGTTTAAGGTAGGAGTGCAGGGAAACTAAGAATTACTTCTCAATGAATTAAGACAAAACAAATAACAAATGTCTCCTTATCATTTCTGTCCAACTTTTTAGGAAACTGAATCTCCATTGAGAGATATACATTTATATATTTATGAGAGCAAACATATTCTGCAATAAAATCACATCTTTGTCTTTGTTAACGTGATAAGGACTTGTGGCGGATACGGGCGCCATGCGGGACGTGTGAGGGGTTTGATGTCACACCCATGGATGAAATGATCCAGGTACATTCTTTTTCTGGACTCTCAAGCGTTGACCTGCTCTCCGTTTAGTTTCTCTTTCTTTCCAGCCTAACGTTAAAGTTAAATTACCGCATTTACGTCCTCAGCGATCTCTGGATTTCTGCGAGTCCCACGAGGCAGAGCCCCACCCCCTGTGGGAGTACCCGTGCCGTGCGCTGACATCGACCAGGGCAATCATGACCTTTGACTTCACACAACAGCTTCCTCAGGAGCCCATCGTCAGTCAGGGATTACTGCCTTTCACAAGGTCACTCAGCATTATTTAACAGTTTCACATTAACAGTTCAACCATTGATCAATACTTCTGCCATTATCTCTGTGAATTTGTTCTAATCAACGCGAATGTGTGTGTTTCAGAACTGGCTGTTGCCATGGCGTTGCCTTGTGGATGGACTATCATCTAACGGACGACATCACCGTCAGCACCGGTCTGATCAGACCACCCAGCGAGCAGGTACCCCACACACGACTTTCAGAGACCATCGCTGTGGTCTAAAATCTACATGTTGCAGAATCGAACACAAATCCATCAATTTTTATTGTTACCCAAACATATATGCAGATATTGGGCTTCATTTGGTTTAGTGAAACGTGACTGGTGATCGATGGTGTGTGTGTGTGTTTACAGGGTGAATGCGAGTGGACTCGACACAGGAAGCAGGGAGTGTATTTTCTCAGGACGCCGTGGGAGAGATCAGGCGACGATCGAGCTGCAGCGTCTTACAGCTTTACATTTGAACCCAGTTCAGGAGATATTAAAATGGACATAAGCGTCGAGTCGCCGTGACGGGGAGCATCGAGACTTTCCCCTCACCTGGTGCTTCACATTCATCAATATGGAAATGCAAAATGCATTTTGGATGATACCCTTTACTATTTCCTGGGTTTACAGCTGTGCCACGCCCCAAAATACTTTAACCAGTAAAGACTGTTACTCCAGAAGTACCTTTTGATCGTTTTCCTGTTTGGTCATGCAGTCGTGACTGTTTATATTCTTTACAAATCACACAGAAATTAAGAACACGAGTGGCTTTCATTACTGTGAATCCTTCAAAGGAAGCAGACATTTTATTCCAAACTGTTACATAAATGATGAGCGATACTGTGTTTGTGTTATAACTTACATTATGCTGGTAAAGATTGTTGATTGATTCTCAGTGCATTTGGTAATTGTTTCAAACTCTTTGGGCATTTCTCCCATAATCGTTTGCATAATTAACAACAGCTTGTCTCTCCACTTCCTTCATATCTTGGCATTACTAACTATAGAAGCTACACTGAAAGATTTCTGATTGAAAAACAAAATGGTTGAAACATGTTGACATTTGGAGGGGAAACCACACAACAGACCAATCCCAACTGTTCACCACTGAAAGTGTTTTAAATCAAAGAGGTGGTTTTAAAAGAAGGAATGAAATGCTCTGAATCATGAGCAGTCGTGGGTAAAATCCAGTGTTTCAAGCATCCGTCAGTGTCTTGTTGTCCAGCAGGATCTTCTCTCCAGGTTTGAACGCAGGCATCCCTGTATATGGACAGCTGGCGCATCGGAATGCATCACCAAGGTAACACTGCATAACATTACGGGGGGGGAAAAATGAGAAAACCTTTCTTCTTTTGATATAAAACAAGCGAGTGATTATACTTACACTTCCACAGGCAGATTTAGGGAGATTAGTCTTTTCTTTTCCTTTACTTTCCTCTTCCAACTCGTCAGCAAGACCACACGTGCTACACAAACAAATAACGCCTCATGTTTAAACGTCCTTCAGTCGTGAGAGTACAATAGAAAAACATTCAGAATCTCAGATCAAACAAAAAAAAACCTTCTGTGCTCATTTTAAATCCATGTGCTGTGACCTCACCAGTTCTTGCAGGCTTTCTTTTTCTTGCCGGCTGCCTCTCCACAGGTGGGGGCTTTAAGAGAACTTGGGTCAGGCTTCTTTAAATCCTCTTCATCCAATAGAGCATCAGAGTCCACCAGATCCTGCAAAGAGGCGGGAAAACAAAGCGCCTCGGTAAACACGCTGCAGCGCGCTCACACGAACACGCAGGAATCAGAACCTCACCAGATCATCGTCATTCATGTCATTGGCAGACAGCATCCACATTTGCACCGTGTTGGGGTCCAGAGCAGGTTTGTCTGCTGACAGATGTAACCAAGTGTCGGCATCACTAAACGTTTACATCAAGCTAAGCCAAACCAAACGTTGAACAATGGTGCTCTTGAGTGACAATTTTGGCTATTTTACAACATTTGAGGAACATTTTAAAGACTTTGATTATTCACTGCTTTGCACTTTATTTTGAATATGACAAAATTACTAACGCATAAAGTAAAAATGCTGGATATTTGTTGGTGGCTCAGGCCATGAAATGGTTGAAAAGCCTCTAATTTTGATAGTAACATGTGGATTTAAATGCACTAGTAATTAAAAAAAAAACGGGGGGTTTAAAAACCAACCTGGCTTGGGTGTCTTGTTTCCAAATGAAAGTTTAATCTGACTGGACGATCCCACCTCAAAGTTTGGCTTGGAGGCAGACATGCGGATTCGAGACAGTGTGTTTCCTTGGTAACCAGTGGCTGTTCTGAAGGCACCCAAAGCCTCTGCAGTGAGCCCAACTTTACTGATCTGGATGGAAAAAGGGGTGGGAGGTCAGCTGGCCGCCAACCTCTCACACATGTGATATAAGGCTGATCTGGGAATTCGATTTCTTATACTGTCACCCGAATATTACATTTGAAAAGGGTTCCTAAAGCATAATGGAGCTTTTTTGATGGCAGTTAAACAAAAATAACAGACAAGAACGAGCTCACTGACCTCAGTCGCTGATGTGAAACCTGACAGCTTGAGAGTTGAAATTAGCTTTTGGGAGGTCCTCACATTTTGTGCCTCAGCTCCTGTCACACAGAAACAAACAGGTCAAGCATCTACCTCCAATGAGCTGCACGTGACTAATGAGGCATAAAGTTCAGGTTAAAAAAAAAAAAAAAAGCTCATTGTTAACTAAAATACATATTACTTCTTGTAATTTCATATTAGAATTATCCATCTAGACTCTGTTGTTAGGAATACATCACTGTTTCTGTAAATATTGGAACAGATTAACATGTTAGTTTTCTTTAAAACTAATAAATCAACAGTGGAACTTAATAGAGTCTACTGATCTCATATAGTATAATGCAGGAGCAATTTCTGTCATCTAATCAAAAGGCTAACATTATGCTCAGCCATGGAAGTTTACATTGAGTCCTACATTAGTTTCCACTTCTTGAATTTATTTTAAAATGTTTCTATGTGAAACTGCTTAATTAAACTCAAGTGGATCATCTTGAATGTCAGGGCAATCATTTCTGCAAAGAAACATTGTGAATGAATGATAGAGTCAGTAGATTCTAACTTTTTATGCGCTGGTATACTTAAATTTCTCTCACCTGTAACCGCCTCGTCCAGAATTAACTTTCCACCAGGTTTAAGCACTCTAGCCAACTCTGCTAAGGTATCCAAGCTGTGGACAGTGGAACTGTCGGCCAGGACACACGACACCACACAGTCAAAGGTGGATGCTAAGTGGGAGGCTGAGGGGAGAAAATCATACTGGAACACACAAATCTTTCTAAGAATGACTTAAAAATTAAGAATAAGTGAAACATGACTCACAGAGTAATAATCTCTCGATATTCTCTACTGATACTTTGCCATCTGAGCCAACGATGGTGCAGAGCTCCTCTGCAAACTGTTTCAGGGTCGTCGGCTTTGATGGCTGATCCCAAACCAGCAGCACCTTCTCTCCTGCTTTGATGCCAAGGTCTGCCATTGCTACCTATAGACAATAAACAAAATAATAATAATAATTGAATTGCTCTCCTAAAGGCTCCTGTTTTGTTTTTTTTGTTTTGTTTTGTTTTTCTTAAAAAAAAGAAACGTGTGTTCTAGTCACAAGTTTTGGTAAACTAAAATAAATGTATTAAATTGCGTTTAGAAGAGCATATGGGTAAAGAAAACGCAGAGTTATATCACCTCGCTTAATGATGTAATAGGAAAGGATACGGTATATACGCAGTTAGGACTACTAGTGTCACCACAATTTAAAACCAGTCGTCATATTCCGAAAACAGTGGCCGATGTGCACTTTTATTTGTATAATTATCTGTTATGATAAATAGCATACGTGATGTTAAGATTATTAACATAACAGCGCAGTCTCGAAGCTTCTTTCCCGCACAACAGCTTGACGTCTTTTGTCTTTTACCCTTCCCTACATGTGGGCCTCGTCATTGATTAAAACGTCGGTGTACAAATTTCGAGATAATGGATAGCAGTTTTGTTTTGTTGTTGACGCTGATGAGAAATAACTGATTTTACGTTAAACGGCATGACAACGAACTAGCATACTGGTGCTTTTCAAACTCACAGACATAGCGTTCAGACCAGAAGACTCTGACACACGGCTAACCGCGATTTAACATATTCATGTGTTTTGTTATTGCTCTTTAATAATATAGAGTAAAAAGGAAAATCAGATAAAGTTGTAACCAACGCAGTTTACCTGCTTTCTCGACTCCAACGCAAGTTACATGTGACCGACCAAAGAAATGTCGTTTCCTGTTTTGATTTTCAAAATAAAATCGTGATATGACGTAGGCTTGCGATATCAATGCGCCAGTCCCAGAGCAGACGCGGAGAGAGACCTCAGTCAACCACATATGCTGTGTGTCATATAGTCCCCATATGCTGTGACACCTTTGGTGTAGTTTTCAAGGTTTACAAGGTTACATGACAGTAGATTGTTGTGTGATTAAAACCCCTTAATTGACCTTTGATGACCTCTGATCTTTGGAAGGTGAAAGGTCAAAGTCTCTCCGGAATCTGGAACATCACAAAAATGTAATCATCTGTTCCTTGACACTCGACAAAAATTCATTAAAATCCGTTCATAACTTTTCAGAAACGGCAGAAATAATTTTGGCGGGGGTAATAATAAGCAATATTAATACATTACCAACTTGTTTTGCACTTCCGGCTCTTAAAATAGGTTTTGGTTGTTTCGCGTTAAACGGATGCGTCGTTGTTTTTATTTTGAACTTGATTATTTCCACAACTGTGTCGCGATAAATTGACGTCAACGGTTCTTAAAAAAAAAAATAAAACAGCTTCCAGTACAGCAGCTGAACATGGCGGCGCTGCTGAGAGGTCTGCGTGCTGGAAGGGCACTTCGGGGGCTGGGCAGCGGTAAGACAGGTCTCCCGTCTTGTCGTCGTTGTTGCTATTGTCAGCGTCGTGTTATAATGGGAACGTGTCCTCCTAGCAGGTGGTAATTTTTGTGACGTGACGTTTTGTTTTTGGCTTTGTCCGCCAAAGTCACTCGTCTTAAAGGGGGATCGAGGAGGACAGGCTGAGAGAGCCATCAAACAATGTCCCTTTACGGCGTTAGTTGGCGTGCGTGATGCGCTCTTCTCTACTTTATATCAACCTACAGCGTTTTCTGCTTAGTCAGGCAAGCTGTCAAACTAAACTTCCTACAAGTCCTATATATAGCCAGATAGTTAACGTCAGGATACGTAATAATTATGAAGTTATGCAGTCTGCATAATCAGTTCACCAAATTTAATTTAAATTTTTTTTTTTTTTTCAATTTAACTTTCATGTTATCTCATGTTACATTGCTGAGCATTGGTATTTACATGTAGATTACATTTATATGTACACTACAGTAAAACTATAGTCAAATTCCATACATAGAAATTGCCACAAATGCATCATAGGAAATAACTGGGTCTGTCTAATTTTGTGTGATATTGTTCAGATATTTTTCAGGTGGTCAGAATCTCACTGACCACTGCTCTGCTCACCTGACTGAAATAATTGCCTGACAAACTGCACAGTAATCAATTTTATCTCTGGAAGATGATTCTATCAGTTTTAATGCCACGGTTGTGAGGTGCATGTGAATTAAACAAAGGTCTGTTCAAGAGCAAGAGAAGCAGCCAAGTAAAAGAGTTAAACCAAAAAGGATCCTGAGAAATTGTGCTAATGTCGACATCCACGCCATGAAAGATTCTGAATGACATTAATCAATCATTCCCCTGGCAGTGGTAGCGGCGCCGACATCGACAACCCATCATAACGTCTGCCTGAGACGAGGCTTCCACTGTGCCGCTGCGAGGCTCAAGGATGAATCCAAATCGGACACCTCCGGCTACCATGAACACTACCAGACTCACTCTGCAAAACAGGACGCTGCAGCAGCCTCACAGGACGACTCTACATCTTACACGTCTGCTGAAGAAGCTGCCAGACCCAACACCAGGTTGGTCAAAAAAAAAAAAAAAGGTAGTTATGGTAACACAATGCTGCATAGAATGGACCTGCAATTTTATTAGGAAGCTAATTGGGTAAAACAAATATTATCATCAAAGATACAAGCTTGGTTTCCTGTAGTTTGTAGTACAGTATAGTCTGGTTTTGGATGGGTCAGACAGTAGTTGACGTGTTTTCTCCGTGCTAAAACATGTGTCTTTGTATGTCTCTGTGACCAAGTTACCAAGATCAGGATGGAGAGCAGGACGAGGAGTACGAAACAGAAGAACAGCTTCAAGCCCGGATCCTGAACGCCGCCCTGGAGTTCGTCCCGTTGCACGGCTGGTCAGCGGAAGCTATTGCAGCTGGTGCCGAGGTGAGAAGGGAGCCGAGAGAGGGGCAAACACGGCAAATACGGTACGGTCGGAATCAAGCCAGCACACAGGAAATTATAAAACATAATGAAATGACTTTAGAAGTACTTGATGCAGCGAGTAAATTTAAGGAGAATAGATACTAAATGGGGGGGGGTGTCAAACTTTGACCTTCTAATCAGTTAAGAAAGAGCAGAGAATTGAGGGTTTTTTTTGACTGTGACTCAGTTTGTGTGGCCTTGTCGGTATGTTGGTACAGACACTGGGCCTGTCTTCTGCTTCTACTGGGATGTTCTCTAATGGAGCTGGTGACCTGGTCCTACACTTCATTACTCAGTGCAACTCAAAGCTGACAGAGATCCTGGCCGAACAGCACAAGCAGATCCAACTGGGCCAGACTGAGTGTGTACTTGCGCACACACGCCACACAATTCATTTGACATAATCCAGTCCCATTTGCGTCACTTTCCACCTTCTTGTTGACATTGCATTATAGCTTTCAGATAAAATCGGGACAAAAACATGTACTTATTTACAGTGACAAGAAAAAGCAGGCAAACCTTTTGAAATCTCATTGATTATTTCGTGAATTTCAAACGTGAGCTGATTATCATCTAAGTCAAGGATATTGACGAATATAAGGGATAACATAAGCCACAGCTGCCCTAAATTATCAGCATTGGTAATTATTAATAGTTTCCACAATGGGTACTACACTAATCTGTAGAAGCTCTTTACACTAAATTATATTTTCAATGCCAAAATATAATTAGCATTGTTATTCATGAATTTTCAAATCACTGAAGAGTCTCAGTCTTTGTGTCCATTTCTTGCTAGATGAGCAACACTCCCACTCCCACACCAGAAATCACTTTGTAACCCTTTCCAACTTTTTTTTTATCTCAAATAGTTTTTCAAGTCATTAACTCAAGGCTTTACTAACTTTTTCCAGTAGCGGTAGCTGTGAGGTCACATTTTATGACATATTAATGCAGAAAAACATGAAAATCCAAAAGGTTCACATATATCCTTTATGCCACTGACTGTAGATCCACTCACTGTGAAAGCTGCAGCTGACATGTGACGCCTTACAAACTGCTGCTGGTGAATCAAAAAGTCACTGTGAGTGAAACTGTGTTGCAGACCAAAGAAGACTGCTGACTTTCTAAGAGACGCTGTAGAGACCAGGCTGCGGATGTACATCCCCTACATTGAATCATGGCCACAGGTAATGAGAGTCAGATCAGAACAAACCACTATGGACAAGTGTGTTTTTTTACTAAATTGTTTGTGTGTGTGTGTGTGTGTGTGTGTGTGTGTGTGTGTGTGTAGGCAATGAGCATTCTGCTCCTTCCTCATAACATCCCCGACAGCCTGAAGCACCTCTCCAACCTGGTGGATGATATTTGGTATTATGCCGGAGACCGGTCCACAGACGTGAGTGGATCCCATCATCCTCGATCCCCATGTTCTTCTGATCATACCTTCCTCTCCCCTATTCATCATGACCCACGCAATCTCAGGCCTGCTACCTCCCAGGTTACCCCCCCACTACTGCCCTAACACATGGCGCTTGTTTGCTCATTATAGCGCCCCGATGGCCTTTCAGGTCTCGGACCATCTGGAAGTAGCCACAGTTTAATCCAGAAGAGTCTTTTCTGTTGAGAAATGAAAATTATCCACGTATATTCAGAACACCACATCATATGGCTGCCATATAATCATACAGGTTCAAAAAATACATTACTGTATCCTGACTTTTCACTCACTCACTCACTCACTCACTCACTCACTCACTCACCCTGATGTCGTGCATTATATAGCATTGTGCAGTTTGTGAGTGAATGATTTTATTTTTTTCCCTTCCCTTTGTACTGGTTATATTGTTTTAATGACTGTAGGTTTTTCTCTTGTAGATGAACTGGTATACCAAACGGGCAGCACTGACAGGCATCTATAACACCACTGAGTTAGTGATGCTTCAGGATTCCTCTACAGACTTCCAGGACACCTGGAACTTCCTTGACAACCGTATTCAGGATGTTGTCAACATGGCTACAACTGTTAAGCAGGTAATAAGCACTGACTAATATTAAAATTAATAAAGGTTCGAACAGAAGAAACTATTTTGTGTTATGTTATAGCTATTTCCCAGTACAGGTTACTCATTTATCATCCCCCTAATTTATGTTTTGATATCTTTGGTCTCTAGGCACAGTCGACTGGCGAAGCAGTGGTGCAGGGGCTCATGGGAGCTGCTGTTACAGTGAGTATTGTTTTGCGATATTATTCCCCTGACCAGTACCAGTACAAATGTTTTAATGATCGCCTTGTGTATTACAGCTGAAAAACCTCACAGGAATGAACCAGAGACGATGATTTAAAAAGAAAAATCACTCACTTGCTGTGATTCCAGGAGTGTGGCTTCTCACATGATCGGAATTTTTTTATTTTTCTTTTTGCTTTTATTTTATTCACTGTATGAGGAGGAAACCATTGAGTTGTGGGTTTTAATTGGCAAGAGAAATCAAAGGTTTTAGTTGTCTCTGAGTTCTCCTGCATGACCAGAAGCTATGTTTGTTTTCCCTCTCCAAGATTTCAGTCTCTTGCTCAGATCAAAACTCTCTCTGATCTGTATTTTTGTTGTTGAAATGCAATAAACTAGTGAATATAATATATTCTGAGTGTATATGTTGCTTTATTAACATATGCATAACGTGTTGTTTTATTGGGATTTCACGCAAGTACATAATACAATATATTCTGGAAGTACACCAGGCAGGGTGTTTTTCACCTATTATGAGAGCGCATACAGAATTTAAACGAGCACAGGTAGAGGAACTGAGGGCGTAAATCAAAATTAAATGTCAAAAAAAAAAAAATCAGGGTGAATAAAGTTATCAGGAGCGTATAAATTGGGACAGCACATATATGGTAGCTGCAGCGTCATCAGTCTGCGCGTTCACGAGCTGTTTACAACCGGAAATACGTCATGAAGTCCGGAAATAAGTCATAAAATTGACGTGATGTTTTTCTGGTTGGAAAAACTATCGAGTCTGGAAAAGTCTGAAAAGTGAGATTGAATAAGTCTGAAGAGAGAACGAGAAGGCTGAGATTGTGTATGCACTCTCATAATTTTGATAGCTATCTGATTTTTTTTTTTTTTAAGTTAAAAACGTAAGCACTCTTATTTTGAAGCCTGCCACCCCGACTTGACTGACCCGGATATCAAAGCAAGGCCCGCCTCCATTTTGTGAGACCAATCAGTAACCCGACTGGCACATTTTGGCCAATTGGAGATTGGTAAATAACTCCGGCGAGGCCTTCAAGCGGAGCAGCGGTTGCTAGTTGGCGTGGACGAATTTACGACGTTAAATTTGGAACTATTAATCTGTAATTATGCCGTACGCAAACCAGCCGACAGTGAAAATTACAGAATTAACAGACGAAAATGTCAAGTTTGTAATTGAAAACACTGATTTGGCGTGAGTACTAATCTTTTTGACCATTCATTGTTTGTGTATGTGTGTGTGTGTGAGTGAGAGAGAGAGAGGCAACCATTAATTTCAAATCAAATCTTAACAAAGCTTCCTTAAAAACAGCGCTATTGATATTACATATTCGTAGAAAGTTCTGCAGTAACAATAATTAACAGCTAAATTTATTGATAGCCAAGTCAAAGCTCGTTGGTTAAGTTTCTGTGATTAACGAAACACATCGATACAGACAATCTTAATACGTCAAGTGGGCGCATTATTTATATTACACTTTTATAAATCTTTTTTCTTTCAGGGTTGCAAACTCTATCCGACGTGTCTTTATGTCAGAAGTGCCCACAATAGGTACAGTTACATTTTCTTTTAATTTATGTACGTTGGGGCACTGAAATTTACTTTTTTTTAAATTTTAACTTTCGACTACCTCAGCAAAAAAGATGGACGCCCCTTTTTTATGCATTTTGTATTCTAAACTTGAGGCAAACTACCTTCAATAATCTCAGTTTACAAATTCATAAATGCATATTCTCAAATTTGAGGATAAAACAACCTTTTTGTCTTTGTGCCATCATAAATAAATGGAGCACCAGTCTGCCTTTTGAACAAAATGTAGTCAGTCAGTAAAAAATGCGTATGCATATTGCTTACATACTGTGTTGTGCTCATGCTGTGAAATAATTAATATTTCTAACAAAAATGCGAGAAATTAAAACAATGCTGCATAGCTTCCTTAGTAATGCTAGATCAGTGGAGAATTAACTTATCATATGAAACAAAAACTGAAAGATTAGATCTAATGTGTCCTAATGTGTTTGCAGCCATTGACTGGATCCAGATTGATGCAAATTCATCAGTACTGCATGATGAATTTGTTGCACATAGAGTTGGTATGTACGACAGGGAGTTCTGCTTTGTTGTATCATAATTATAATTTAATGTATTGCTGAGGACTTGTCTCTTTTATGTGTTTTGTGTTGTCAGGGCTCATACCCCTCACGAGTGATGACATTGTAGACAAACTGCAGTACTCAAGGGTAAGCGTCAGTATTTGGCAAGTTATCCCCTGCATCTGTGGAGTCACACTCACTTGTTTCTGTTTTCCAAGGACTGTACCTGTGATGACTTTTGTCCCGAGTGCTCCGTTGAGTTGACACTGGATGTTCGATGCACTGAAGACCAAACACGCCATGTCACTTCACGTGATCTTCTGTCCAACAACCCCAGAGTGATCCCGGTGAGTTTCTTAGCTGCTCAATTTGTTGGAATCAGTGATGATGAACTTTTTCTGGGCCTTTTAGGTGACGTCAAGGAGTCGGGATAATGATCCCAATGACTATGTTGAACAAGATGGTAAGTATAAAGCTCTGTGCAGGGCTAAGCATACATTTTCTCTCTTCAATCAGTTTTACATCATTTTAAATCCCACTTTATAAACATTTTTGTCTACTCCCCAATGCAGATATTTTGGTTGTGAAACTTCGTAAAGGTCAGGAACTGCGGCTTAGGGCATACGCTAAGAAAGGTTTTGGGAAGGAACACGCCAAGTGGAACCCAACAGCTGGGGTGTCCTTTGAGTATGACCCAGATAATGCTCTGAGGCACACAGTGTACCCACGACCTGAGGAGTGGTATGTTTGTGTATGAGTATGGCTCTTTCTAATGAATATTGAGGTGATTAAATAATTTGAATATTTCTTGTTCTTTATTCTTACATGACAATAATCAGGACCTTGATATAGTAGTTAATAGTAGTAGTTAATAGTTGCAGAAAAGGCTTGAAAACTTGCAGCTGTGTCATATTGTTTAAAGACTGAATTATCTCTGTGGATTTCAGGCCAAAGAGTGAATACTCAGAGATTGAAGAGGATGAGGTTCAGGCCCCTTTTGATCCCAATGGAAAGCCAGAAAAGTAAGAAATTAAGCCCGGTCATATGAGAGCAATGCACATGTTTGTGGAGGGTTTTTTTTTTTAAAGAAAAGCCTGTGTGACATTATTAAGAATTTTCCCACCACAGATTCTTTTATAATGTGGAATCATGCGGCTCCCTACGGCCAGAGAATATCGTCATGTCGGCGCTGGCCGTCCTCAAGAAAAAGCTGAGTGACCTGCAGACTCAACTGAGCCATGAGATCCAGAGCGATGTGCTCACCATCAACTGAGGGGCCCATGGCTTCCATGCTTTGGCTCTATCTGAATGCATCTTTCTCAAAAACTAAGCTCATATGTCAAAGTTCCTCTTTCAGTTCCACTCAGTGATTAACAATTTTTAATTGTAGTAATCACTGATTTGTGTTTTGAAACCCATCGCATACAGAGTAGAAGTCTATTTGGAGTCATTGTTGAAGTTGAACAGCTGCACAGATTGTATTGTAGAATTTAGATTTCAAAGGTTTGTTTGTCACCACTATGGCAAATTTTTGAACAGATATTTTGTTAAATATGACTGGAAAAAAAAAAAAAACTTTAAAGAATTATGTGTCTGTTTTGGGGGGGTTATGTATTTTGATAAAAACCTTATGTATTCAAAATTAAATGGAAAATGGGTAGAAAATGCATAAACTTAGCAACAGAAGATGCCATTGTGGTTATCCAAACAGATTGCTAAATCTGGTGTACTTGGATTACTGTAATTCTAACATCTTGTTCATTAAACAAAGGGTATTTTGTTGAACAACTGTCTGTTTTTTGTACTTTTATGGATCAGTAGTAAAAAATAAACTCACCATCAGGAAAGAACTATGAAATATTCAGGTGCATTTTGATTATGAAACTACGCAGATTAATACTATAGAACAACATTAAAGGATCATTTGTGAGAGGCTGGAACAGAAATAAAAAGTTGCTAAAACTGCAGTTCTTCAAAAGTACACTTTAGTCTGAAGAAAGAAATATTATTTTACAGTAGATTCTAATCAGCTTCCATAAATTTTGTGCAAATTTATTTTTTCAGCAGGAGTTTGTGAAATTAACATTCACAAATGACTATACAGTCCCACTTAGAACGATGGTTAGCCTCACATTGGTTCATTTGATTCAGAGAACTTTACTTTTGTTTCAAATGTAGATTTTCATGTAGTCTGGATTCACTCACTGACATGATTATGCTAGGTTCATGGAAGGTCATTCACTAGGTAGATATATAAGTAGATTAAATGAATACTTACAAGGACAATATGTCTCTTGGGTGGGCAAAAAAAAAAAAAAAAGAATATGCCTAAATAAGTACTTTAATATTTGCAAGGAGTACGTTAATAGTATTATCTATCTTTTGCACTATAAGTACTCATCTGTAAATGATTAAAAAAAAACAATATACACGCATTTTACAAATGTTTTAGATGATGATAATGATGATATATATGTGACTTTCCTAATCTACAGTTGAGTAAATAATTAAGCATTTTACTGTTTGTTTTAAGTAACTGCTTAAAAAGGAGAGATTTTATCAGTATTTATACCCTCAAGGAATTGAAAAATTTACCCTTGGTCACGTGGTGCTGTCACTGAGGCGGAAATGAAAGTTCACTAGCGACAGCAGAGGAACACAGCTGAAAAAGGTACGACAAAGATTGCATTTTACACCAATTTATTCTCATTTCAACTGATATGGGGTGGTCTGACAACGATTTTGTATGCAGCAGTCGTGGTTTGCCTGGTATCAGATAGTCAGAATAGATTAATTCCCCATGCCCTTTTGATAAGTATCCCTTTGCGAAGCTTGCTTGCTAACGGTTAGCTTGTTATAGGTAGAGTTAACAAAAATCAGACACCTTAGAGCGGATATGGTTGATCATCCATTTCACAATAATTGCACAAAATATTATTACAGCGTAATATTTTACTATTATGTTTCATGTACAGTCAGAAACAGCTTCATAATATAAATTATTCTTCTAAGCTATGAGCCTGTGTGCTATTTTTTGATCGCAATACAGATGCATTCTCTAGATACGTTTTAATTTGAAGAAGATCATTACCGGAAATCAATGACTTCTTTGCCACGCTTGACAGTGATGTACAGAAATGACCCGATCATCTTCCGTGTTTGTGTTTTGTATGTTGCAGTCAATTGTCTTAATCGGGGGGCAGTGAAATCTGATAGGCACAGACAGATTAATCTCCCATAAACTAGATGAGTTGCAGACAGCACCCAGAGAGCGGATTTAGCTAACTCTGCTCGTTAATTATGTGTGCTTCACTTGCGTTGTGATGGCCTTAATCTTTTTTTCTGCGAGCCGGAGCTGGTAAGTAGCCATTTGATTAATTGAACACTCGATTGTTTTTGTTTGAGTCAGGTCACAAAGAGCCATGCACCACTGGGATTTGACCAGTGTCAGTAGCACTTCACCTTGATGCTGCAGTGATGTCCTGACTGTAACAGAGGGATTGGGAAGGAGAGGGGGTTACTTTTCTCTGACCACTGCCAGGGCTACAGTCTTTTCTTGATGCTTAAGCTGCATCTTATTAATAACAGCTGATGAACATCAGAGTTTGGCTGCATATTGTAGTTTTTATTCAGTTCAAGCTATGTCCCTGACTTTGCTCAAGGTGATATAACGTCTCAATATTCACTGTCTATGAGGTTGCATCTTTTTTTCTTTAAAAATGTTTTGCAATATTTTGAAATACCTCCACTTTATACTTTAGTAAATTGGTGCTAATGTTGTCATTTCTTTTCAGAATTTGGAAATATAATATGTGGGTGTTTTTGTATTTCAGAGCTGTGAGGTCATGGCAGCTGCCAGCGTGAACAGACCTGGCAGTGCCCAGACCACTGAGAAGTCTCAGTTGATCTTAAAAGGTAACATTATTATGTTTCCTGTTTCCATGAGCTATGATGTAAAAATACAGATCTGTTCATGTTGCCAGCATCCAGTGAAGAATGCGTTGAAACAAGATGTGCAAGTAATTTCACAGAATGGGATTAGGACAGATCACATAATTTAACAATGATTGAGTTTACCTGTATTCTTATTTACTTGATTGTGTTTCTTATTTGAATATTAGTTTTTCCTCATTTCCACTGTCTGTACCTACTTTGGTCTTTCACCTGCATATTTAAAGCACTGTTTGCAAATATTTGTAATGTTTCAGATGTTATCACTGTGTATACTTGTAACTTAGTTCAGAAATTGATCCTTTGGAGTCCATCTTTTCATGCTTTATATCATTACATATCAGGGGTTTGTTTGCTATAGCAACAAACTGACCTGATCTTAATCAGCCTGAATCACATTAGAATTTTGAAGAGCGGAGAACTCTTGAAGAGTGGCAGCAATTCTTCTTATATCTGCTGGATGTTTGAGCTCCTTACTCTTCTCAAAGGCTCCCAGAGTACAGACATATGAAATCAAATATTTTTTAGCAAGTGGGCTGGAAATCATTGTCCTACAGATGGTGAGGCTTAGAATGAGGATTAACTTTAAAATCAAGATCTTTGACATCAAGACCTCCCCAAAGGGATAAGATTCTTGTTCCCCTGTTATCTCAGTATGAATTACCTTTCACAGATGAACTATAATAATCTTAAAAGCTGAGTGATTACTCACTCATGCAATATTCATAACTTATTTTTGGCCCATAAGTGACAAAGAAAAAGTCTACTGTCATGTGTATTACATTCAGATCTGCATTTGTAGACTTTTCATGTAGGATCTATCTATTGTTTTTGAGCAGGACATCGTACGCTATGGGACCTTAGAACACCGTGTCCTCTCGTAGTTTAGGCGTCATTGCTATTGTTTTTCCAAACCTATCATCCGTGCACAGTTGTTTTAATGGGACACCTGCTCACAGTGCAGTTAGTCGGTACTGACAACTCAAAGTTATTGTGCTTAGGTGGGTGATGTTTTTCAGTCCATAAGCCACATTTGTAGATTTCATAGGTGAGGAAGGATCAGAACAATCTCTCTGTCAAAAGGAACGACAAAAAAGATAAGCAAGGCTGTAAACCAGCTTGACCTGTAAACAGGCATTAAATGCTCCTTGAGTTCAGCTAGTTGTATATCTCACAATCCCAGTTTATTCTCGCCTCTACTGAGCCGTTCACT
The DNA here is from genome assembly GCA_016586285.1 of Arothron firmamentum. Taxonomy (NCBI): domain Eukaryota; kingdom Metazoa; phylum Chordata; class Actinopteri; order Tetraodontiformes; family Tetraodontidae; genus Arothron; species Arothron firmamentum. Next base: position 59,138 of record BJFM01003047.1, read on the forward strand.
CTTAACCATTTGGGCTTTAACTCGCCTATTTCATTGATTATACCACTGATTTGCTGCCAGCTGTTGTCTGCCTTTCCTCTACCTAACACAGGTCCTTTCTTTTGAGACCTATTGGTGATTCTTCCATTTCTGGCACTCAACCATCTCTTTCTGTCACTCCCTTTTTGTCAGATGGCTTTTACCAGATGTTAATCATCTCCTAAAAAAACAGTGCAGATGTACTAATATTTTGTCTGCAACAAGCTGAACAGACAGGTTCCCCTTATTCCTGTCATCATTTATTCTGCCAGTCCTTCTATTTCAGCAGAAACCCTCACTATTTTACATTTGCACCCCATAAGCGATCAGCCCCTTTTGATTGACATGTTTCTTAGCAAGATTAGCAGCAGGTCTAAAAGGGTTTAAAGGCACCTAATTTGTCCACCTATCGTGTTTAACATGGTTTCTTATGGTACTGTTGAGATTTGTTGAACTGTAATGAACAAAGAGAGGTTTGTTCGCAGAGGTTCGGGCAGTTTTACTATTTCTCTAAAAAGCAAAGGTATACTAGTTACTTCCATTATGTGGTTCCACAACCTGTTCTCTGCATTTCAAGGGGCCTGATTAGTGAGGAACCTGAATTGCAGCCTCATAAACATGAAAGAAAAATATTTTTTATGCTGAATAAGCCCACTGATGTAGGTACTGTAAGGCCTTGACAAGTCTTGGAATGTTTTATCAGGCCTGCTGCCTAAAAAACCTTATTCAGTGATTTTTTTTTTTGCTGGCGTCTTTCTTTCGTCCACTAGAGGGCGGAGTTTGTATTTGTCTGTTTGAGCTCTAAACTGTGCATGTCCCATTTAATTTATTATCGTGATCATTTTAAAGTTGCTTTTGATTTATTATCAAGCTAAAAAAACATATACTCATATTGAATTTTTAATTTTACATCATTCGATATATGATATTTTATTTATTTTATTTTTTGATGCATTTTTCAATATTACTAGGAAAATATAAAGTGATGTAATAAATTATGCTCCACAGATTATTATATATAGTGCTATGTAAAACAATAGTGCATTATATTTAGAAAACAGTTGTGCTTAAAAAAAGACTAAAACTAAGCACGCTTAAGAACTATTCCGTTGCCCTTTATTTTCCATTTAATCCGATAGGATATGCATACGTGATCTTTGTAGGAATAATATGTTGCTGTTGTTTTTTCCTGAGGATCCCAGCTGCTTTGATCGGATGAGCTACATGTTATTTCCTTCTTTAGACCCTTAAATTACAGTCCATCTCTCTGCAGAAGATATTTTAAGGATTTGGTTGTCAGAAAGACAGAGACAGCATGTTATTTAACAGAAGTTGCAGATGATGTGTTGTTGAAAAGAAAATACAAACATTCAATCTATGGATGGAAACATGTCTCTAGCAGTGCTGTAGATTAGCCATTATTACTCTGTCTTTAGCCACTACTACAAAAGATCTTTATGATAACCTTTTAATGTAACAACACTTTGCATAAGTACAAAAAGATAAAAAGGCAAAATTTTAAAACATCAAGTTTTGGGTATACTGTTATCCTGGTATGCTTCCCTATCATGTAGAGACGAAGTTATTTATTTTACTGTTTGCTAATTACAGTCCCACAGCTGAACGTGACACAACAAGAAGTATTTCATCAAAACGGATGTGGAGAAATGTTAAAAGTAAAAGTTTTTGGTGTAGTAATATGACATTAAGTTTACATTTATAATATTGGGAGGTTACACAAAGCCAAAAAAACCCCAAAAAACAGGTGTCTGTTTTCCATAACCAAGGCAGGATTACATTTTCTAATCTGTTCATTTCTAACTTTTATACTTTCGTTGCGTTTGTTTGTGTACTCAGTGATTTCTGCAAAGCCCCAATCTCCCAAGCTGCCACACCGTCAATCTCGGCTCAACTCCTTTGTCGAGGTGACTGCAGATGGACTGACCAGCGAGACAAAAAAAACAGGCAAACGCAGTGGACACCTGGAGCTTCAGTGGAATGAAGACCTCACGCTGTGAGGATACCCCACAGACATACGCACATGATCACAGACATCTGTACAGTCAACTTATCAATTATAAGAGCTTTGACATTCTTTGCTTGTACACAGTTCTATTGTTACTGTATATGTGTATTTATTGCTAATTGTAGAAAGACTCAGATAGCACAGTGTTTCATAAAATTTGCTAATTTTGTCGTTAAACTGTGCAGAACATTGACGTAGACAAAGCTGTAGTGGCAGACACCATTAAGAAATCAAAAAAAATCTTGGATTACTGTGTCTGCTTGTACTAAACTTCACATTGGTAGCCATGTCAAACTAATTCTGTTCAGATTTTCATTTAATATTTATGATGTGATTTTAATAATGAAAAATCGAAGGTTCAATTTTAATGAAGTGTGCATGTGTTTGTGTTGCTTTACCTCTCACAGTAATGTGACGCCTCAGAGTCGCCTGGATCTGAAGCTGTGGAGTTGTCTCACCCTGAGAAAGGAGCTACTGGGCTTTGCCACCATCGACCTGCTGGACACACTACGGACTTACGATGGCAAGAGTAAGAGCACATTTAAAAATTATAGCGTTTTCTGTATTTATATACAGTATGTACAGAACCAAGAGCTGCTGGAAAATAATTTCGCTGTGCCCTGTACAGTGATAATAAAAAAAACCTTGAAATAGGAGATATCGAAAATATACACTTACAGCTCCCTACTTATAATAGTAGGTAGATGTTTATTTCCAATGTGTCAACAAAAAAGTTAAATTTGATGTTAAAGATTGAAAAAAAAAAACAAAAAACTGGTAGATACACATCTGGAAGCCTGGCTTGAATCCCTTTAACTTGGCGTAGCAGCTGAACAGCAGGGATTTCCATTACAAGACGTCCATCCACTTCTTGAAGGCGTGTCTCTCCACTGATGACGTTCTTGTTTTAATTGTAGGAAATGAAATTTTGAAAGCAGCAGGCTGTGACATTCACCATAAAATAATGGATAAACACCTTTCATATTCTTGTTACAAAATCAAGCAAAGTGCTTTCAGAAATCTGCTTTGGATTGCTATCTTTGCTGTGGGACTGTAAGCTCATTATGCTACTTCCTTATTAATGCATCAAGTTAATAAACCAGCAGGGGATTTTTATTAGGAAGTAATCTAAATTTTATGTTTGTTTAAATGGCAAATCAGAGTAGTTTTGTTAACTGCCAGGCTTGAAAAGTACAAGTATATGGGAAGGAATGTTAAGAAGCTGCAGAGAGTGGGCTGTGTTATACTCCATTTTTAACTCTCCTCTAGTAGGTAAACACCTTTTTTCTGTGAAATGGAGAAACATAAAAATAACAGGAAACATGACGTGCCCGTGCACCACTTTAAAGACATCTTTTATGCCACGCCTCAATCAGCCTGCTGCTCTAAAAAGTTGGACAAACATGTCATCAGTTCAAAACACACCTGTTTGGCCTGTTAATATGAAAAGCTCCTTTTTGGTGCTTTCTTGTCAATTCAGCAATTCAAGAAGCCTGGAAGGGCTAGTGTCAGTAAAAGTAAACTTATAGCAGTTATATAATTTGATTTAATTTAACTTTGATATAATGGAATGATATTGTGGCTTGTCATAAATTATCACGTGAGTGAATGATGACATTCATGTGATAATTATGAGTTATAAGATTCGCAACAACTCACTTTGACTTCTAATAAATTACCGGTACTTATTATTAGGGATAAAAGGTTACAAATTAAATTCTGGAATTCTATTTAACTTAATTCCCTTCAGCTGCAGTATGCTAAGAAGATATAACGGCTACAGATGGTTAAGTGGGATAATTAATTATCAGGTACAGTTTTAATTCTGCAACAAAACACTAAAATCTAGCTTTTGCGTCAGATGATTAGCATTATGATATCAGTGTTTCAATAATAATAATTTAAAAAAAAAATCACTATGTAAGACAGCCCTACAGGTTAAGGTCCAACGATACCGCCGGAACCAGTTGGGCCATGCACAGAAATAAAATCAAACTGCAACATGGGGTCTGTGGGGCTGTCGACCCTTGACCTTCAGTAGATCAAGACCAGGCGTATAACATAACCTCAAGACTTTCCTGCACTCGTAACCCTTTAAGCTTCCTGCCCAACCTCAGAGTTGTGAATAAAACATAAAAAAAACCCATTGACTTGTCAGTGCATTGTGACCCATCCTCAGCTCTCTCTTTCCAAGCAACTTGATTCTTGAACCGGAATAGTAATCCATAATCTGCCGCCTCATCCAGCAATCCTTTCACCGAGGCTTACCCTTGAACACATTATGTAAAAGTATATTCCTCTTATGAATCACAACCTTGTTTTTTGAACAATGGAACACCAGTTAAATACTGGACTCTTTCCTCTGGTGCTTCTTCTCCTATAACTTGCATTTCCTTCCTATGATTTCGCTAATTCGGAAGTATCAGAACAAATGCCGTTTCATCCTGTCTCAGAGGAGATTGAGGAAGATCCGACTGTGACATTTCTGACATTCATGTGACATTAGCCTTTAAAAACAACTAAAAATATTGCTTATCTTTGTCAGCGAGTTTATTTTGATATGATGTCTGTCCATGGCAATAATCAAGCCTTTTTTTCTGTTCTAAAAGACATGGAGCTGTTGTTTAACACTGATTCTGTTTTTAAAAACGTAGACGGATGTCCGATTTCCTCCAAAACATCTTTTCTCGCACATGTCTTGTCTCACCGCACGTATCCACCACAGATACCAATGCTGTCTCTCTCTCTCTCTCTCTCTCCCTCTCTCCCTCTCCCCCTCCTGTCTCTTTTTCCTCTTCCTCTGTGACTCTCTTGCACTCGTCACTTCACCTACCCTCCTCTAGTGGAGAACGTCCAGCTGAGTCTGGTGCTGCAGACGGAGAACAAAGGATCAGTTGTAACAGGAGGCGAGCTCAACGTCTGTCTGGACGGCATGGTTGTTGATTTGGGCTCACTGCCCAATGGCAGCGCGGCAGCAGACAGTGAGTCCCACCTTTACCACACACACACACTCACACACTCACATGCAACAACAAATAAACAGAGACACTCATGAAGAGCCACATACCTACTGCGTCTTTTGAGTGAGGTATTTGGCTGGTAATAGTTTTTTTTAATGTTTGATGGGAAAAAAAAAAACTTCCTGACAGAGACAATACAATATCTTGGAATAGATAATAATGTGCCAAGAATATTTGTGATCGTGGGTTTAACCACAAAGTAAAGAATGGGTTTTAAAATGGCTCGCTGCCATTTTCAAAAAGCAAAATAAAATTGTTAATATGTTGTAAAGCTTTGTGATGAGCTACCATTTTCTGCAAGTCTTCTTCTACAGTCTTGAAATACAAGGTTTTCCTCATCTGTAAGAAGGGAGGGAAGTGAACTTGCACACCTTTCCCACAGAAAGTCACACTTGGCAGAAAATACACACAATATTTAACAATTTTTGCTGCTTGCCACACTTTCTCTGTCTCTGTTAAACGTTCATTAATACTGATAAAGAAAATCAACACTTAGACGCTGACATACACATGACGAATCAGTGTCCCTTCAACCAGTTAACGAGCGTTTTTTTAATCATTTAAGATCGTCAAGACCGTCTTGTGTTGTGTGAATGAAATCATTCAAAATTCATGTCATCCTGCATGTAATAACAATTAAGAAATATATTTTTTGCAATTGTCTATCATAATGTTTTAATGCTGCATTCACAAGAAAATAGTGTCAACTTTCTGAAATACGGCAACCTGATTTTTTTTTCTTTTTTCGATTGCCTTTTAAAAGGTAGTAAGCTACAACAGTGATACCAAATTATATGGATAGACATAGATAGAATTATATATGGACATAGATCCAAAAAACATCCACTCCCTTCTACTACAGGATAATTAGGTGGTAGATGATTATTATTTTTGCACACAGTGTGCTGACTGAATGCTTTTCTGTGCTGCTAAGTTAAACAAATGTATGTCCTTTTAGTTTCACAATATACCGTACATGTTTACATGTTGATCACTTCACTCAATCAGACGAACAGCGCAGATCTTTAAGTTTAACTCAATCTGCCTCAGTTATTATATTCTATTATTTGTTATAATGATATTGCAGTTTGGTCCAAAGGCTGCTCATTTATGAGCAGGCTGATCTATTATTTAGATCTCGGTGGCTGCTGATGTTGCGGCATCAGCTGTTGTGATCCAGAAAGAAACAGCAGGAGTCTTAATAAAGTGTAACGGCTGATAACATCATGGCGGTGGCTGTGCGTTCTCTCCAGTTGCACCATATGGTGGAACCTAATTTACATCACTGCTGAGAAAGGTGTCCTGTCAAACCTTGATCACAATGTGAAACAGTTATGCTATTCTCCAGCCATAATCTTCACTGTGAGGTTATTTGGGACCTTATAGGAGGTGTCATTTTAGAGCCACCAGTTAAATACGTCCATGCATTCATGCACACACAGGCACATGCACACAAGGCTTTTCATAGAGAGCCTCACAGAGCCCACAGTGTGTCCAGCTGAATGATTCCAGGGCCAGCAGTAAAGGCCAAGGCCTGGAACAGTATGGCAGTAAAATGTGTTTCTTTGTGACTATTAAGTTCTGAAGAGCAACAGAGAGGAGTATTTGCAGAGGCGCCGCATTCTGTTGGACCACATTGCTGTCAAATTGTGTCATATTCTTTAAGGACTGTTCTGAATTATTGCTGTGCAATCAGTTTAATCATCAGTATTTTGAAACAATACATCATCACAAAATAAACCTTGTATCGCATAAAAAAAAGCATGATCTCTTAAAAATGTAAAGTAAGTAAAACAAAATCAAACTACAAAATCTATTATAAATCTCATCAACTTTACAATTCACGACAAATACAGCAACAATTTGGAATCATCTACCAAATTATATGGAAATGACATTTAATCAAATGTAGCATTTTCTCATTTAAAATCTAGTGTTTAATTAAATGGTCACATCACATATGTCACAGATTATGATGCATGTTTTTACTGATAAATGGCTCATTAGTGAGTTTCAGCAGTCATGTTTGGCCAGCTACATTTGCTGTCAGGCAATACCACCATTTCTTTATGCACTTAGTCTTATGATAATCCAACTTGCTGTTTGTACACTTTACAACTAATAGGAATATCAATAAATAAGTCAACAATAGGTACCAGCTAAAGAAATGTAAATGTAACAGATCATAGGTGAATACAAAATCAGGAGTGACTGCTTGTTTTTATTAATATGACCAGTTCTTTGGAGTTTTTCTTAAACGGTGGCACTAATTACAGACATCAGGAGTGTTTTTGTCATTTCTGAGAATTGTCTAATGAAGTCTTATTGCTTGCAGCATAATTGCCCCCTATGATCCTGAAGTAGTGTGGGTATACTTGTGGGGAGGTGGGGCTCCTCTTCTAAACTGCAGCGCGGAAAACTGCTAGACGTGTGTGTGTGTGCGTGTGTGTGTGTGTGTGTGTGTGTGTGTGTGTGTGTGTGTGTGTGTGTGTGTGTGTGTGTGTGTGTGTGTGTGTGTGTGTGTGTGTGTGTGTGTGTGTAAAAAATGGGAGGGGGAGATTGTCATGAACACAAGGCTGGAGTGTGTCCTCTAAAAACAAGGCTTAAAATTGAGCCACTTGTGTCTTTGTCTTTTATGGTGTCATGAATGTCAATTCAGGCTTGTCCTTGTGTGTGTGTGTATATTTGTAGAGTGCACACATACACACGCATACATGTGTTTTACATTCTGCACTGTGTGTACACAGGCATATGCGCTGGACTAAATGTACAGTATAAAGGTGGAAGTGTGTTGCCCGATGCTCGTTTTAATGCACTCTGTGTTCTCCCTCTGAAGGCACCTCTGTTGGTTTGGAGGTTTTACTAATTTCCCTTGGCAACCTGTCTGATGCACACACACTATTCATAAACAAGCTCTTGTACTGAAAGATGTGAAAAAACAATCCTGGCTAGAAAGAGTCCAACTACTGGCTCATTTTGCAAAGGTTAGATGCTTTCATACCCACTCAGTGTTATATGAAACTTCCCATTCAGTAAACCAGAAGCCACATGTACACAACACTTCAAACATTTCCCAACTGGCCACACAATTACACTACAGTGCTGAAGATGCCAGCGAGGCTGCCAGATTCTCCATCGTGGTATATGTAATTTTGCATGAGATCTAGTCAACTTGACACAAAACCAATTCACGCACAAAGACTGGCGGCCACGACATAATCATCAGCACAACAAGACGCACCTGAGGATGATGTCACCATGCAACCATGTGCTGATATTTTGTTGGGCATGCTCATTCATATTCCCATAAACTACAGGTTTCAAATTTGTCTAAGGCAGGTCAATGGGAACATTTATTCTCTGGTTCTTCTCATCGTTTTTTTTTTTTTCCTGAGACAATGACTGCGTGAATAGTTGTTGACTTACATTCTAAACAATTCGTCAGTACTGAAGAACTGAACATTAATTATCACATGCGGTTCTTGTTTACCTGCTGCCTTTTTTCAGGTTTTTACTTTGCAAACTGGTGTTACCGCGAGTTAAGTTTCATAGTCGTCCATTTCAGCTGCTGCGTAGTTTAATTATTGATGTGTTTTTCATCTTTAGATAGTTCCTGGCTTCAAGCCCTATTTTACAAAAGGTCACACTTGTTCACATACACACACCAGACCAGCAATTAGCCTCATGCCATTTGAAGGGAGGGGTGATGAACTCAGTGAGCAGGCTATGACACAATGGTTTCTCCTCAAGACTACTGTTTATTTTTCTGTATGTCCACTGGGTCTGCTCACAAGAAGCCCTTTCATAGCCACAAAACAGAACTCTGTGTGTGTGTGTGTGTGTGTGTGTGTGTGTGTGTGTGTGTGTGTGTGTGTGTGTGTGTGTCTGAGAGAGAGAGATGGTGCGAGAAAGGTGAATCAATGAGTGGTAACTGCCATTTTTAGAAAGCAGCAAATGTAATATATACGTGTTAATTTGGATTATCTGTTATTATCGGTTTATGCGTTCCACATTGTATAAGTTTACATTCAAAGAAAAAATTTTAAGCATGTTTAAAACATGTGTAGTTACACATTGGTCACACCATAATTGCTGCATACTGCATTAACAAATGCCGTCACATACAGTTTGTGTCAATTAAACCACCAACTTCCATTGCTACATGTTTCAAGTACACGCTGCTGTGTTTCTATATGTTCTATAATCTATCCTTAAAGTAAAAGCCTATCCAGTCTTTTAGCTCCTCTGTGGGACAAGTAATTTCCATTCCATTTATTCCAGGAGGATTTGCTGATATTACTCCTACCGTGCATACAGTAATGATTTGTATGTGTGTGTTACAGAGCTAGTGCAGTCAGACAGACCCAACCTTAGGAGGACACAGAGTGAGGAGACTCCAAGTACAGCTGCATGTAATAGCAGGTAAAGACACACATATTGACACAGAGACTGTGTCTTTAAAGGTTTACACTGTTTAAAAATGACCAACTTTTATACTGAAATAAATGGAAATTGATTTAAAGTGCAATGAATGCATTTGTTTTGAATTGAGTGATTTAGGCATCTAAATCATGTACATGACACTATAGTGAAGGTGGTGGTATAAGAATACTGTTTGTGCATTAACTCAATTCTAAATTTCCATCCTTTTTTTTTTTTTAAATATATATATATATATATATATAGTTTTAACTGCAGATTGTGCTATTATAGAGGACTGAAACTTTTCAATCCCGATGCCTGCATGTTTTTCTCCCAGCGAGTGTGGTTTCAGATGCTGCTCTCATTGGCTCTGTGGTACTGGGATAATAAATAGTAGACTGCATTTATTTCAAAACTTTGTTGAGGGTGTGTATGGGGTCATATGGTATTTCCCTCCAAACATAGCAGGGGGTCACAGTTTGGCCAGGAGCACAAAATACTGCTGTCACGGAAAAACAGTCAACATCTTCATTCAGCAACAGAGACAAAGAAGACCAGATGTGTTTTTTGTCTCCTGTGTTGTGGAGCACAGCGTCCAAACATTCATAAATTTGGACAGTACCTTCATACAGATCTACTGTTAATGTTCAACTGGTGGTTTCATTTTATTTTTTGCTGCTTTGGGGTGAATAAACAACTACGTAGGCCAGAATCCCGTTATCCCAGGATTCCTTTATTCCAGGAAGGTACCACCATGTTTGTATGGATGTGTTTTGTCAGCAAGTTATATTTTGTGTGGCCAAAACAACATGTTTCCTTTCCACGTGCACTCAGATCTTTCCACATAGTGAAGGCTTTTTTTTTTTTTTTTTTTTTTTTAAATCTACATCATTTGTCTTTTTTGATTCACATTTGCTCCCTCACAGAAGTAACCGCCACTCAGTGGGGGGTTCGCAGGGTGGTTCTCCAGGGAATTCCAGAGGGAGTTGTCTCACTAATGGGGAGCTGAATGAGGAGCAGATTCCTGCGGCCAGCTCATCTGTTCGCACTAGGTCCTTCAAGAAGGACAGCAGCAGCCCCGGACACAGCACAGGTGCATGAAAAGCTTAGCACCAGAGGAACTACAGAGGAAAGTCACCGTTTAGGTTGGACTTTGAGGTATGGTTTAAACCTCAACCACCACTCTTTTCACCCTCAGACAAAGTGGAATTGAATTCCAATGGGCTGGAGAATTGTCGTTTGGCCCGTCACACTCCTCCTCCTCCATCCTCTCCATCCGGACGATCTTCAGCTGCCAGCAGCAGCAGTGGTGGTAGTCCCTCCCCTGGTCAGGACCCCCAGGGTTTGACTGCACCATCAGAGTCTAACCCCAACACCACCTCTGGTGCTGAACAGACCAGTAGCAGCACCACAGAGTCTACTACAGACTCTCTTCCAGCAGGGTGAGAGTCAGGGCATCACATCTCAGCCAAAACGCTAATGTCACATTTAATCACATGTAAGGACACATTGCATTTTGAGGACAGAGTTGAAAAGCACAGACAGGAATAGAACTAATCTTCCTTTACCCTAATTCTAATTTACCATATTAGAAATGCAAAATATGTTGAATTTCAGCCATAAATCAGTGTGACTTTTGTCATTGACATCTTGGCACTCTGTTGTACTCTACAAAGCTTTTTTTTCTTTAAAAGTATATGGTTTTTAGTGGGTTCTTGATGAACTGCTGCTTTAAGCACTCTTGATAACAGTTATCAGATTTATTTTACTCTCAATTCAGGTGAAATGAGTTTAACTGATGTGAAATCTGTCAGTGCATGTGTCAGCAAAGCAACGATAGAAATGATATATTTAGTAAATAATTACAAGTCCATTAAATGCACTAACCAACACAAGTTATTGAATAATTACACGTGATTATGATAATTAAAGAGCTCATCATTTCTGGGCTGGCATTCATATTTCTCAGGGCTTGTGCACTTAGAATACTTCCAGTGCTTTTCTAAATGATCTGATACCAAGGAGTTTTTATTTGCCGTAATTACCCTGCATGACTTGCTAAATTGTGTTTCTTGTGTTTTGAAACATGTAAATTATGCAAGTTAATGCAATACATGTCTTTCTTTGCAGCTGGGAGCAAAGGGTGTTGCCTCATGGGAGAGTCTACTATGTCGACCACAACACCAAAACCACAACCTGGGAGAGACCGCTGCCAGCAGGGTAGGCCTGTCAGATGGGGTTTTCTGTCTTGATGCATTTTTATACACATGCATTTAGGTAGACGATATGTTAAATGGTAGGTTAGGTAAATATCAGGTAAAAAAAAAAAAAAAAGAATCGGACAATATCTCTGAGACTGATTTACATCTTGTTTATTAGACTGTTTAACTTCTAGCATGGATTTAAGAACCTTGTGCAGATAAAGCCACAGATCCTGTGCACATAAACCTAAGCTACGGATAAGGCTCTGGATAAAGTTCATATCTAAAAAGCTGCCCCACTTGTCTAAAGGTTTACACTGTAGGTCTTTTTAGGTCACTGGATGATTCAAGTCTTCACCGAGTGCTTCCTGTTCAGTTATGACATTTTACACACTAGATTTCTTTTCTTTTTATTTATCCTGTCTGAATTGGATACACAGAGAAAGAGTGGCTTTTTTAAGAAAAGGTCAACCCCCTTTCCCCCATATCCCAGTTTTTCCATGCAAGCCAAAGAGAGAGAGAAGGAGTATGGGGCCCTAGAGAACAAAAGTCCTTTTCTTAGTACTTCACGTACCGTACTATCCGCTACTGCACCAGCTGCTGGCTGCTGTGGCACCAGATGATCAATCAGCAAACCTGACTGCCATGTGCTCTTCATGAGCACTCTGACAAACCATATTAGGAAGACCATATATATTTATGTCTGTGTAGGTTCTCCTTCATCCAGGTCATAGTTATCCAAGGTTAGATCTCCGTGTGCAACTGGACTTGTTAAAAACCTTTTTTAAAAAAAAGCCTTAACAAGTCTAGTTGCACATGGAGATCTTATCTTGGACATCTAGATTTGTATTTATTTATTTTATTTTGTTTTTGATCCACTTTGACACACCACTTCCAAAGGTGGACATGCAACTACATTGAACACAAGTACAAAAGTAAATAATGACTTAGCCCCAGTGAAAATGTTTTGGGTAGAACTCCTGCAAGTGAGATGCCATTATAATCTGGATGCAGACAGATGGAGGTAATAGAAGACGAATAGCTGGTACAGATCATTCAGCGGTGTGACTTCATCGGCAACTTTTGAAAGCCAAAAAAGCTTTATTCTCAACAGGTGCAGTGACATCTGGTGGTATACTAACCTCAAAGCAGTTGTCCAGGATAAGACTAGGTCATCCTATCAAAAATTCTTTTAGTCAAAAGGAGGCCTGAATCACACGATTATTAATCAGATGCTTTGTAAAGTTTATGCACCAGTTTAATGGTAAAGTTTAGAAGGTCTCAACATGTTTTCTATTAGACTCAGAGGATGAAGGTCTGTTAAATTAAAATGGATTCTGTGTTTACAAAAAGCTATAATTGAAAGGGTGGCAGTATGTCTGTAAACCACAAATTCTTTTTCTCCTGATTTTTGTCAGGGTAATTGAGGCCAAGTTAAACAACAACAGAATTTAGTGTTTATATTCTTTCTTTCTTTTTTTTTCTATCCCCACAATTGCTGTCAATGTGAACATCTGGATTAAAGCCTCTAAATTCTCTCACAAATAATCAAAAGTTAATCCTTGACTTGTAGCACAGAGCTGCAATAAATGCTTCAGTCAAGATTGTCTTGTCCTGAAGTTGCTTTGAACTACTTTTTCTGTCCTCGTAGAAAGTGTGCAGAGTTTATAGATTGTCTCAGTGTGAACATGCGTTTTAAGCTTTTGAATTGCAACATTTGATTTAAGAGCTTGTCTATGATGGCTTCTACAACACAGAACACACTAGGAATCTGACTGTTTCTATTTTTACAAACACTAATTCAAACCAAAGATGGCGTTCTGGACAGTGCATTAGATATCCTGCTAGTCATCCATCATCATTCGATGTCTTGGTCTTTTATCAGACAGATCCAGACAGATTTTGCAATAATACTAGTTTGACTTGCAACAACTCCAGACTCCTCAAGACAACATGGCAATGAAATTTAAACTGAACAAATTAGCACTGCATGAAGTGAATATACATTTCTGCTTGATAGTTAATGGTATATAGTCAGATAACAGGACTAAGTAGAGACTTTGAGAGAGGCCACTGTGGGCTCTGGGACTTTCCCTGGCTCCAGTAAATAACCACTGTAGCTCTTGCTAATATCAGAGAGAGAACTGTGTTTTTCCTGCCCTTTTAAAGTTTGGGCATAGGCTTAGTGGTTAGAAAAGCTGTCCCTCAACCAAATAACTTAATGCTTGCAGTCATCTTCACTGCTGAACTGTCCTTGAACACAAAATAAAAACCTTCCAGCCTTGCTTTGCCGTCTTGTTGCTGAGCCTAACTTCTAGCCACAAAGAAAAGATTTTTCCACTTAGGTAAATGTCCTCTCAGTATGCAAACAATTGATCTGATGTACTGTTTTTAGCTGAATATTCCTTTTCTTCATCTGTTTACTATCTACTTTTCCCCTGTGCTTAAAATAAATAAAATGTGCACTTAGTTGTGGGTTAGAGTAAGGGGTAGGTTCAAGGGGTTAGTTGGGGTTAGGGTAAAGGGCTGGGTAATACATTATGCCTATAAAAAGTCCTCACAAAAACAGAAGTACAAGGATGTGAGAGAGAGAGAGACAAAGAGGGGGAATAAGAGTTTGGACCTATTTGTGTATTATGTCATTAATGTTTTTGGTCACTGTCAGATCCTTTGTGTCAGCACTATAATGTGAAAATCTATTTAGGCCCTTAGGTATGATCTATACATGACGTATTATTAGAATCAGTTATGCATATCCACTTTTTGTAAATCAAGCGTCTGCATGTGTGTAGCCTAAGTTGACTTATTCATATTGGAAAGGTTTAAAAAGTGAGTGTCTTTAAAGGATAATGGAAGTTGTAAAGGAACAAATTCAAGCTCTCTTTCCCTCTTAGATCTTTGAAACACTGTTACTGTGCACAACGTCCCAATTACAGCTCACTATGAAACATCTAAAAAAAATTAGGTTGGTCAAAAACAGAGACATTTGTTCCTTCAGTATGTGTGCCTCTGAAGCACATCGATACCGGCGCAATATGTTTTTGTTAGTACATGGAAGTGGACACTGTTTTCTCTTCCACATTCTGTAGTGCTGAAGTCAGAGATATGAGAATAGCAGCAGAATGAGCCTGGGGGACTGGTGTGTGTTTGTATATGTGTGTGTGTGTGCATGCATTCGTGTGTGTGTGTTGTTGTGGACCATCTATATCTCTAGATCTAGCATCGTGAAGAACAGGATATACGCAGTGCTCTGACTAATGCAACTGGCAGACACTGACACAAGAAAACACACACCAGTGTGCATGGTTTCAATCGTTCAGAAATCTGACATGTCCCATTGTTCTTCATCATCAGTGCTGCGTACGCCATAGCTGTTCAGATGACGGCAGGGTCTGATTACTTAGCCAGACCTAGCCAAACCACTCATAATCTAGTTTTATTCCATTCTTAGTATGTAGTCTATATATCCATGGCAGGAAACATAACGTTTTGACATTATTTAGTCTGTTATTCTTGTGCATTTTCCCTACTTATTATCTCCTTTCCTGTTTTCTTTGCCTGGTTTTATTTTTTCCTGGTTGTAGTCACGGTCAGCAGTGCAGGTTTTAGACTGAACCACCCACCCGTGATGCTTAATAAAGATTTTGTTTAAAGTCACAACTCTCCCCCCCTCTCTTCCAGCTGGGAGAAGCGAGTTGACCAACGGGGCAGGTTCTACTATGTGGACCACAACACCAGAACCACAACATGGCAGAGGCCCACAGCTGAATCGGTGCGCAATTACCAGCAGTGGCAGAGCCAGCGTAGCCAGCTTCAGGGCGCCATGCACCAGTTCAGCCAACGCTTCCTGTACCAGGTAGTCTGAACCGTCAATTTCTATGAACATGTACTCCCAAAATGCTGATCTTTGAGACATGGGAATAAAGCAAAAGAAGATGCATGCTCCTCTACATACTGTATATCTCACCCATGCATAGAAGGTCTTGAGGACCCTATTCATGTCATATAAATGCATGTTTTCTCTAACTTCCAAGGGGGGACCAGAACTAACTTGATCAATCTTATTCAACATAGCAACTCAAAGGCCTGTTTGTACCTTAGTCCAGACTTCCAAGTATGAAAACAACCATCTTAAAAAAGTCACTGTAACAAAATCCACAACCTTTCTTTTGCCATGAAAACAAATCTCCATGTATCGTTGTTAAAATTGTCATGTTGTTCACAAAAATATACCACAGAACTTGCATCTGAAGTAAGCTAGTAGCGAACTCAGCACAGCGTGGGTTACTTTTCAGCTAACAGTCAGTACATGTCCACCTATGTGGGTAGGGTCAAAGAAGCTGTTTTAGAATTTTTTTTCATCACCCTGTCAGTGAAACAGTCAAGGTCACACTGCAGCCAGACTTACAGGGTTGAAACAACTGTTCTTTTTCAATGGACCTTTTTTAAAACCAACCTTAAAACTCTTACAGGCTTCTATTAAAAAAAAACCCACTGTTCATGTTTGTGTGTGTGTGTGTGTGTGTGTGTGTGTGTGTGTGTGTGTGTGTGTGTGTGTGTGTGTGTGTGTGTGTGTGTGTGTGTGTGTGTGTGTGTGTGTGTGTGCTGGCAAATTTACTCTGTATATCTGCACAATTCTTTGAAAACTCACCATGAAATGTGAACAGATAATGTAGCAACACACATTAGCTATTGATCACTCAGCATTTTTTTTTCTTGTTTGCTTTTAGTATGTTTGTTATTACATTTTCAGATTTAACAAAGCAGGAAAGCTTTCTTTTTTTTTATCCTCCTGCTTTTGCTACATCCTTTTATTGCCTTTTCTCCTTCCAAGTGTGAGAAAGGACCAAAAGCAGAGCTGCCCACCATGCTGATAGTACACTTCTCTGTCTTGGAATGCCCACACTGCTGATAACTGGAACTATTTATGGCCGTGGTGTGTTTAAAAAAGAAAACACACAAAAGAGTCCGCAGTAAAGTCGGCAGAGAGGCACACATTGTGCTACCAGCTTTTTTTAATGGTGTGGACACACTAAAAATATTATGTGAAAGTACCATAGCAATTTTCTTTTCAATTTACTGTGATATCATGTCCCAGTCTGAATGGACCACTGTAGACGGCCCCTAGCACCATGCACTCCCCAGATTATGAATGGATGATTGCATCTGTGTATTTCTGTGTGTGTGGTCACGGGCTGTGATGTTGAGGATCGGTG